>JAZHYW010057599.1:0-15000 GCA_037355805.1 Ixodes ricinus | reverse complement strand
CATGAAGGGCAATATTGCAAATGCAATTTCGAAGACAGACTACATCTGCTAAAGCAATTCAAAGAATTAAAAAAATACAACACCAGATCGGAAATATTCGTCCACAATTTTAGCCCCTCTTTACTGCAGTTTCAAGAAGTGCTCCGAATAGCAAGAAAATTTATATTTGTGTTCTTTTATGGGATTGACGAGTTACGTGCAATAGTTGTACAAGTTCACTTGTACTATTTCTTATATGTACGTTCCCGAATGGGAAAACTTTACATGCGGCACTCTGTTTTTTTTTGTGGTAGGGAACTCTACATTTATTCGATTAATGTTCACATGCTGTTAAAATCTTGACAGGCACAGATAAAATTAACGAGGGACTTTTCTACGAGCATTGCATTTGCACTTGTACAACTTGACGTAGCCGCTCAATTGTGGGGGAGAAAGGCCACAAGGGTGAATTTCCTTAGTCTTCCACGGTAACTGTCTTTAAAAATGTAATTGAAACATGGCCCATAAAACCACTAATTGAAACATTTACCAAATTTTTGTTTATTAGTCACTTCATTATAATAGTTATTGCCGTGATCGGTTGCTGTGATCGGTTGCTTCCCTCCTCGTTTCCGGAGCAGACGATGGCTTGTCCGAGGGAGGCTTATCCTTGTAGGCGTACTTTCTTCGGTCGGGTGTGGAATCTGTAGGGTCAGGTGGTTAATATTTGCAGATAACCCCGTCGCCGAGAAATAACTTGTAATCTCCTGCATTTCAGTAATTTTGTAACGTAATAATTACATAACATTTTCGTAACAGCTTCCTTGTAAATCGTTACATATTAATAAACAACCCTTCCTTCCCTCGAGTGAAAAAAAAAAGTGTTGATTTTGGTAAAGTTGACCGCAGTCACGCGCATTGACCAGCTCAAAAGGAGGCTTGGCACTCTTCAGTTATGAAAATCATTTCTTTGTTACGCCAAGCACCTGAATCTTTTTTTTTCAGACCTTAACAGGTTAAGAATTTCCAAATGTGTATAAAAAAAAAGAAAATAAAAAGAAGTGAGGGAAAGTTATATCCGCTTTTGCTTTTTTAGCCTCTGTTTTTTTTTTTTTATTGAAGGTTGGGAGAGGAAGAGAGGACACCAAGTGGTTGTGTACCTCTTTGAGAAGCTCGAGGCAGTAAGTGCGCAGACAAGAGTTAACAATTTCCCTCTTGGTGATAGTGACTACGAAATACTCCCATTCAGTGCCTCAGTTGAAAGGCTGTTCAGCGTAGCAGTCGAAATCTTCACGAATAAATGAAGCAAGATGTCTGACGAGACTTTCGAGATCCAGGTGTTGCTCAAATACTCAAGGTCAATCATTGCGACTGGTGGCGACAATAAACGCCTGTATAACCCTCTACCCTTTGTTTTTACTTCAGGACAGTAATGTTAGAAGTAACGCCACGAAAGTAACGGATTACTCTTTGGTGTAACAGTCACTCACTTGTACAGAAGGGTAAAGGTGTCGGCCTCCACCCGCCCCGGAATTTCCCGAATGGAGCAAAACCACTCAAGGGTTCTTCCGGGCAACGCGAGGCCGGCACAGGGTTCCCTTCAAACCCCTAGTCTACCGGGTGTTGCAGGCCAGCCTCTGGTCACTTTCAGAGAATTCATTACGAGACGGACGTCAATCCGTGGCGGACTCTGAAGCAGTGAATGCCCCCCTGCAGACACCGGACGGACAAGATCTTCAGGTCTTGTTTCGGGAGCCCGAGCGACAGCACGTCCTGTGCGCTCTGTTTGCACCAAACTTCTCGAAAATTGAGAATCGCACTGGTGACGAGAGGGTGCTCGCGGTACTCTTTCCTTTGCAGTTCGAAGTGATCTGGGAGACGTCGTACTTTCGCACTTTACTCTCGTGGGACTTTAGGAGCGGATACCCACAGGTAATGACCGTGGCATCGATCATTGCGTTCTGTTTTTTTCAACGCCGTGTTCTCCTTTGTGGCCCGTCGTGCAGCGATGTCTGGGATCAGTGTTTGTGGATCTTTGAACCACTTCTCCGTTTCCACCGTCCACCCCTTCTTCCTCAGGCGTTTCCTGGTTATTCCGACCAAGCCATCATGCCGCTTGAATCGAGCCGCGTGAGTTCTGTGGCATTTCTGCAGCACATAGTCCAGCATCTCGGATGCACGACAGCCCCCTCGACGATGCTTGTCAGTGTCGCGCCGTATTTTTGTTCTTGTACGTACGGTAAGGGAGTTGATCCTCAGCTTGTTGGCATCTATGAATGCTCTCCCCGTGAGTAAGCTGGTACCCTGCTGGATCCAACGGTGAGCTGCTGGCATATGCCGTACCTCACGGAGGGCACTGCCGTCACTGCTAGCGTGGAGGAGAGGACTGCAGTGCCTTCCGATATTCTGCTTATCACTTAGGATGTTTCCCCTCACCACGCAAGCCTTTTCCGCTTTTCCCAGTGCCGTTTTCACCATGTAGGTGTCTGCGGCGTGTCGGCAGATCGGGCTGCTTGAGGTGGCCATCCGAGACAGCCGTTGTACCTGCATCCAGGGGATTGCAATGCTGGAGGATCCAACCCCCAACCCGCCTTCGTTCACAGGTGCGTGGTCCAAGGGGTGTGCCGTGCAGGAGCGCCATCCACTTACGCACCGCGTCTCGGACTTGGACGTCAAGCCTTTTTAGGAGCTTCCGGCTCCATCTTCCGAGCACCAACCTGTGGTAGAGTCGGGGTATCAGGTAGAATCGGAGAATCACCAGTCTTTGCTGGGGTTTCAGAGGGGCCTTCGCTACTCTGTCCAGTATACTGGCTACGTCCTTAGTTAATGGGACTTTCCGTCCGTTTGGGGTGAACTCTACTCTGGGATACTTCCACCTGGCCTCGATTCTGCATGAGGGGAAGGGAATCCCAGACGCGAAAAAGCTGCCTGTCGACATTTCCTTCGTCCTCTTCTCGCGACCCGAGGGCACAATTGAGTCTGAACGACTTCTCCGTGTTGAATGCCAGCTCCCGCGCACCCACGAATGTGTGCAGGTTGTCCCATCTCTTCTGCAGACCTGTTTAGAAAAAAGTTTATTGACATCAATTCAAAATCACTGGACACATACATAATATACACACTGGTCTTCAAGCTTATTTACAGTATTTGGACCCTTCGATACAATGGGCACACTTTACACAGGAACTGAAAACAGTATCTTATCCCTCACGCAAAAATAGCGTACCAAAAACACTCATTCAGGCTAAAAAGAAATAGGTGAGAAAAGATTAAAACGTCCAACTCGGATGTCATTTCAGTAAAGGTCCTATCACACCAAGGGAAGTGGCGTGAAAGAAAGAAGGACATGGCCAGCTATAGCTTACCGGGACACTGCGGCCTAGTTCCATGTTTTCCCGCCCCGTGGCATATCAACCTTGAAGAAGATGAGGCATTTAAAGCGAGATAGGAAAGGACGGGTTTTACCGCTATCTTAACCTCATCTCTTGCGTATCTTTCCGTCCTCCCATCCTTTCACCGCTTAAATCCGGCTGCCGCCGCATTTTCCGATGAAATGCCGTATCACGCGTCAAAAGTAGACAAGTGGGAAGGGCGTTTGCTTATCGCGAACGATTCTCGGGTGAACGTTGAGGCTCTATAAGTGCAAATTTCCTATCCTATTTACACCTCTGAGGTGTATTTCATTCGTGTTGGTCATATTTTTATATCTACGTATATTTTACACTGATTATTTTGCTGGCTGTATTTTTTCTCGTACATGTTTTTGTTGCGTGATTTATCACGTTTGAGTTTGAGTTATGCATTCTTATTTCTGCAAAAAGTGAATATAAGGCTTTTATACTTCGTTTCACCCTACGATGAACTAAAGGCAAATGCTACGAACCGCCAGATTCAATTACGAGCCCCTTAGAAATTGTGCGGTATTTCGCTTCGATGCACGTATCGGATCCCGCGTCTCGGATCACTGATCAGGGGACGGGTGAACAGTGGCTAGAATCAAAGATCACTGAGTGACTCAACAATTTTACATCGCAAATAAAGCCACTGCATATATAGGCTCCTTGCAGAGTCGCAGCTATAGAAATGATGCGGCGCTTTTCGATTCGGAGCATTGTTCGTCCACCCCTAATCAATGCTAAGCGTGTCATAGTATAGCGTGGAATGGGATTGGACCTGGCGGCCCGTGGCTTTGGCCTTTAGTCTATCGTAGGATGAGACAAAGTATAGTGTTAATACATAAAAAAGTAAATACATATATAAATACAACAAGACAGCTAGGTATTTTGAGCTGCCTACACGGATTATGTAAGCGACACTCTCAGGACATCTAAAGACGTATTCTTAAAGCGATTTTACAGTCATTCAAGATTAAAAATAGCAGAGCACAGAAAACAAGCGAAACAAAATTATTGCATTGTCATCCACCTGATAGTAACACTAAAATGACTGCCGTGTGACAACCAATTGCTGCAGACTGTTCTCGTGTAGCTGGCACCGTTCAACACAAAAGTTTACCTTATCTACAACAAAAAAAAAAGAAAGAAAAAAAGAACGGCAGTTGTACCAAATACCATATAGCTTCGCCAATACTGGAAACTCCTCCGGAAACCTATGGGAGCGGCGGCGAACGTGACAGTGGCGCCTCTAGCGGACTCTGGAGTCTACGGAAGCCCACGACGCAATGGAAAAGTATAGGCTACGCGACGTCCTCGAGCTTTGCGTGCGCTGTTTCGTCACCCCTAACAGCAGAAACAATTCACTACGGTCAGTCCGCTTGCAAATCGGAATCCACTGATCGCAACTGCAACGACAATCAAATAACAACGCGCGCAGAAACAAAGATAGAGCAGTTTATTTAGGGGTGTCAAACGCCTCTCAGGGGATCACGCGCGTTTGAAGCGCGTCTGGTAAGCGGAAAGAGCGTTTAGCTACTCGAACTACGTCGTAATCATTAAAACGTGCACAAACGACATGTTAATATTACCAGAGCAAGCGCACGAGCTGCTGGAGCATAAAAGCAAAACAAAAAGTAAGCATAAAAATGACCGTGCAAACACCTACCGAATTTTGCAGAAAAGATGGTGTCGTCATTCCCGACGAAAATAAAAAGAAACGGGGAAGAGAAGCGAACAACGGCGAATAAAACAAACAAGTTAGCAGACGATGCAAAAGATACCCAGCAAAAAACTGCTTCAACTACGACGATCGTTGCGGCGCTTATAGAAAAAAGCAAGAAAAATGGAAAGCAGCAAATCAATAGCTGGTAATCGCCGGCAGTAGTTGAGTTCACAATAAACAAAGCGGAAGCAAACAGACGAAACTAATGAAAAAAGGAGAAAGCGTCCTTTTTTCAGCTGCTTGTTGTATGTTTGTTTATTTACACTTTTAACAGTTCAATTTGAATGCTGCATAACTTAGTTACTCACGTTTGTTCGGCCTTCGGGAAGCGGCAGAAAGATTTTCCACCACATCGCAAAAACTTTTTTGTGCAATAGTAGACAGGCATTTCTAAGTATGCGCTGGTGTATGCTCGAATGCGGCCGGTTGATCAACAAACGAAGACCCGTAGCAAACGTGCCGGCCGGCGTACACAAATAAAATTCGAATAAAAATGCATAACGAGCTTATACACTTCTTAACATATTTAATGGATATCAAAATGCACGTATACCATTTCGGATCAGAAACTCAATCGAAGGCGAAAATAGGAGGTTATCGCAGACGACAGCGGAAGAAAACAACAACAAAGTTTCAGACTGCCCTCAGAATGTCCGAGCCTAGCGTAGCAGACCAACAGACGAACCGGGGGTCGAAGCGAAGGAAAGAGAGTAAACACTAAGCCAAACAAAATAAGGATACGCGATGGCTTACGCGCCGGGTAAACAACAAAAACAAAAAAGAGCGAAAAAACAACAACAACATAAAAGCAGGAGGAAGCAAGAACGCGGCAGAGTGGCGTCGCCTCAAAAATATAAATGAAAGAAGACTCAAACATGGAAAAAGAGTGGAGACGGTTCAACGGGTGTCGGCCTTTATCCCAGAAGTAAAGAAGCAGCGAAGCAGAAGATGTTAGTCGTCGCCGCGCTAACAATCGGAATTCGTGCACTCTAAATAACGTGACTGAAATCACCTTTTTTTGCGGGGCTACAGCGCTCTCCCCTTCTTTCTTTGCAAGCGCGAGAAGCCTGCTTTTTTCGTAACTCCGCTTTTATTAATCTATCATAGCGTCAGATTGCATATCCACAACGATCTCTTTCAGAGTATTCTGACATTGCCGTAACGTACGTGGTTCGATATTGACTTTTGCTTCTTCATCCGGGGACGACCTTAACGGGATTAGCCAGCTCGCCTATTCGACGAAACGGTTGTAAGCAAGACATTCATGAGAAATGGGAATTGCAACAACAAAACGAATTGACTGATAAGAACCATAAAGTTGAAACAAAGCTATGTTCTGAAACGTTTGTACATTGCCCTTTTTCACGAAACACCGCGAAGGCATACATTCGGGTTTTGCTTGGCTTACACAAGATATGACAGACCGTTTTCTTCAGGAGAACTCCAAAATTGCACCCTACAAGCTGTAACATCTTTCCCACGCGAAAAAATGTCCTTCACTCATCAGCTGGCACCCATTTTTTAACTTTCGAAGCAGCGAATGTCCGTGACCATTTTTTTTTGTTAATCACCTCGCACGGAGATAGGCAAAACTCATGCATTTTGGAGAATTCGCCTGCTGGCGGAGACTCTGAGCTCGCCAGGAGCGCTGCAATCACTTTTCGCCCGCTTTCCGCGGGAGTTGCCAGTATTGGCTTCCACGGTATCTGGTTGTACTTTTCAAGACAGCAAGCTCATGTCTATTCGCGTCCGACTATTTCAACGAGTAAATATTTCTTCGCCCGTATACATTTTGTCGGCGCCGCTACGGAATACATATGTAGTTAGGAGCAGTGTTGGCGGTAACGCGTCACAAGTAACGGCCTTGCCGTTAACGCGCTAATTCTTTCGGTAACGCTGTAACGTACTCGCTACTTTTTCAAAACAGTAACAGGTAACTTACTTACGTTACTTATTTTTAGAAACGTGTAACGTAGTTACGTTAATCTTTACATATTCTTACCAGGACTAAAAATTTATTCAGTTTTTTTCGTGTTTCCAATCGCCAAGTCATATAAATTTTTGAGTTTTTGCCATTTTCTTTTGCGTTTTTTTCGTTTTTCTTCTGGCTATTTAGGTAGAACAGTAGAGAAAAAAATTAAGGTAAGTATGTTCAGTTTCTAGATGGATACAATATTTTTTTTAAATATGGCGCTTATGCATGCTTGCAACGTCAAAAGAGTAAAACGTGTTAATTTATAATGTAGAAAAGTAACGCAAAAGTAACGTGCGTTATTTTTTAACGGTAACAGTAACGCGTTCCTTTTATTTTGAGGTAACGTAGGTCGGTAACGCGTTCCTTTTATTTGCAAGTAACGGGTAACGCATTGCGTTACTATTTTTCGGTAACACCTACAACACTGGTTAGGAGTTATCTTTTAAGTTGTGGCAATCAGACGAAGAGGGGAGTTATAATGCCCTGTGAATTTCAGAAGAAACGTCCGGGCCTTCGTTGTTTCAGCATCACAGCATAAAACTTAGCCGTGTTCTGACGCAGACAAGACTGGGTCAGCAAAAATCTTAATGTTTTTAGCAGTGACTTGTCGCCGGCTAACCATCAAGTCTCATTTTCGATTCCTCAAGCAGCGACCACTTCAGTGACACATCGGAAGTTCCCTACAGGGTAAAACGCACATTTTCACCTACATTCTCATTGCGCCCTTACAAGTTCACAAATAACTAATTCGATCAAAGCATAAAGCGAAATTGTAATCTGGTTTTATTTTAAAGTGTGTAGATTGTTTGATTCAACATAAGAATCAGGATCAGGACCAGGCAACACAGGCTGAAAACTTGTCAGCCTGCGAACTTTCGTAGGTCAACACTCGCCGAAATGTGAAAACAATATGCGCGGTCGAGTAGGATCTTTTTTTTTGGTAACTTGTCGTAGTTGCTATTTAACAAAACAAAAAATGATATACTTTGACGCAGCCGACGCTACGAGCTGATGGGACCTATCGGAGAGCATCAAAAGAGCACACATCATGGTGTTCGTCATGTTTCTCTACGTCTTCTATCATCACCGAACCAATCATAAACGGAAAAGGCCCGGTGACTTCCGCTTGGACGCGGCTATCACTTCCTGCTCGCGAATGCGTCGGGCATCAGTTTTCTTTTTCACTCTGCAGTTTCGGGATAACGCAAAACCATGCATTGGTCTGGGCGTATATCGCCAGTGAATGCACAAAAACCGGTTACTTGATTGTCAGCGGATTAAATACTAAGGCAAGGTTTAATTACCAATGTCTAAAACTGAAGTGAGGAATGCGCCAGTTTCATTTATGAAATATTATGTCGGGTCGCTCAGGTCTGTTTTTCTTCAGTCCGACTCGTAATAATTTACGGCATGAACGTATTCGTGCCTAAGCTTTTCTTGAGTAAAACGTTCTGGCAATAATTTCAATTTGTTCTAGTCTTTAGTGTTTAGTTTTTGTAGATTTTATTTTTCCGGTGACTACCTCGTAAAAAGAACTTTTCTCTGAATAAAAGCATTAAAAAGTCAGCGAGAACGAAAACGAGGTGGTGCACGCGAGCGAAGCTCACGCGAAATCGCATGAGCTAAATCAGCAGATATAACTCGAACATTTTGCACAGCACCGCTGAATACTTGATAGTCCCAATTTATTCGCATGCGGAAAAATAAGCGTCACAACATTTTATAAAAAATTGACCGGCATGCCAGGACCTCAAAGTGTCCAAAAACACTTTCTAAAAAAGAAAGTTTAAAATCGTCCTTGTTGCGCTTTCAAAGAGAAACCGCAAAACGTTATACTTTCTAGGGTCTCTGCTAAAGCTCAAGAGACAGATATGCGCTTTTCGCATACAATAAAAGCAAGGTTTTTCGTTTTCAAGTTCAACGCCTCTTACCTCTTATCCTGGGAACAAGCCCATATCTCGCAAAGTTCCCCGGGAATCATGCAATACAGCTACCGGTGTGCACATTTTTAAAATTGTAATCCTACTAAGGTGTTTCCTGCAGGTTCCCTTCGAAGGCGCACTTCGTCGAAAAGCGCGCCGTTCGCTCATTTGGGGGAGATGATATAAAACATGCCAACTTTGGGGCCTGTTATCTTGGCAACAAGGCCTTATCTCGCAAAGTTCCCCGGGAATCATGCAGTGCAGCTACTGGTGTACACATTTCATTAATTGTAATCCTACTAAGGTGTTTCCTGCAGGTTCCCTTCGAAGGCGCACTTCGTCAAAAAGCGCGCCGTTCGCTCATTTGGGGGAGAGATTATGTAAAACATGCCAACTTTGGGGCCTGTTATCTTGGCAACAAGGCGCTTATCTCGCAAAGTTCCCCAGGAATCATACAGTACAGTTACTGGTGTACACATTTCATTAATTGTAATCCTACTAAGGTGTTTCCTGCAGGTTCCCTTCGAAGGCGCACTTCGTCGAAAAGCGCGCCGTTCGGTCCTTCGGCGACACATTTATGTCAAACATGCCAACTTGGGGGCTTCTTGTCTTGTCAACGACGCTTTATCTCACGACGTTCCCCGGGAATCATGTAGTACACGTTCTAGAGTGTCTATTTAATTTTGTTTAAGTCGTTTAGGTCGTTTCCTGCTAGTTCCCGAGAAGGCGCACTTGCCCAATATATGCACAGTTCACTACTTCGGCCGTGGATATTCTCGAAGTAGCTAAGTTCAGCACGTTTTATACTAACAACCAAGTCGTAACTTAAAAAAACTCCAATGGAATCGTATAGTACTACCACTAGGACGCATATTTGATCTGTCGAAGGCTATTCCTCATTTTGGCAGTGCGAGATGCAATACTTCTGGTAAAAAAACGAAGCTTAACTTTAATAAAAAGCTTGTACTTTTTTGCATCTTCGGCGTTGTTAAAGTTTGTGCCCGAGAAACGTTCTAGAACTCAAGCAAGTGTCAAACAATGTAGTCGTGATCCGTGTCATATTTATGCATATAAACACGAAAGTGTAAAGTGGCCTTTCTTATAGGATATGCAACCATGCAGGGAAGGCATATACGCCGAGCGAGTTGGCGATGTAATTAACTATCTCCCGGGAAAACTGGGAGAGTATTTATAACGTAGTTGCTTGCTATTTTCATTAGCGTACCCGTCCTACTACATTATCCGGAAACTTTGTGAAATTCAACATTTTTTCAGTCGTAAAATTAATAAAATTAAAAGAAACGTATAATTTCATAAGAGCCAATTACCTGTTTTACTCAAGGAACCGAGAAAAACAATTCTATAAGGCTGATATTTCTCCTTGCTTAGTGTATATCACCCATTTAAGTAATATTGGGATAGCTTTAAGTTATTCGATTTGCATCACGTAGATTCTATGTATTTGGCCGATTACGCCACTTGAGCCGAGAAATGGTGCAACTAGTTTTTGTCTGGCAATCTTGGGGATACTTCAATATTGCCCAAACAATATTAAGACGCTCCGCTCCGTTCAGCATCATTATAAATGCTCGAAACTAGCATAATAGAGTCGTACGCGATTGTGCGTACAATAAATCAATAACATCAAGAAAACACCTCCACCTAACAGCTTTATTTCACATCGCCGCCTACAGTTCCTGCTGGATAGTAGTCGGATTGAATTGCGTCTTGACACAGTACGAGCAAGAGAGTCGTCGCTGGCCACTATAACCATCACCTCCATTTCCTAATTCAAAAGAATGCCCTGTGTAACATGCGGTGTGAAATCCTGCGTTTTATGCAGTATCGCGTGGAGTTCGGGTGTTATTTGTGCTACTCACTTAAAACATTAGGGTAAAATACATTGCTGGTGCATGAAAACGTGTCACACTTCACTGTAGTTATGTTTACTTTCAGGTTAATAGGCATCATATTAATAGTTAGCTCGTGCGCTAAATCACTCGTTACTAGGTGAAAAATCTCATGATCTTATTGTCTAGGCTAATCTATATTTTTGTCAACTTAATCCTATGCCGTTAGCAAAGAGCGTGAGAAAGCGATCGCGAAAGCTAATCCACTTTTTTTAATCCTGAGAACGATGCTTTGATCATTAACAACACAATTGCCACCCTACGAGCGGTCTTGGGTTTTTACTGATCTTCCACCTCTCTAAAATTTGTACCCTGGAAATTTTCCAAAAATTAAGCTTGTGCCAAATTCTAGACATACCAGGCTTGCGAATAGAATTCACCATACATGTAGACATAAAAACATAAAGCAGTCTTTCCCGCAGCACGTGTCGTGCTGCGGGAAAAACACTGCGGGGCGAGGGCTAAAGCGGCAATTATTTATCGCTCTGGGAACCTGAGAGAATGCTGTTAATTGTTAGCTGTTGGTACATTTTGGCAGCATACAGTCTCAACTTAGTATACGTAGGGGATCCTTCTGAAATACCGAATGGTTATTTTATAAACTCACGAGAACTACAAAAAAGTGGGATTTACATAGGGTCTATGGGAGCGATAACTAATTTTCATTGGGAACCTATAAAAAAATATTCTGAGCTTGTTGAAATTTCTCTCATACTCATAAATCGCCCTCATCTTAATAATTCCAGGGGAACTTTTCATTATTTTATCTTGATCGGGTAGATTCTATTGTTATTCGGGCGATCGCGCACACCTGCCAAGAGATGGCGCAAGTGGGTATGTCCCGGAATCTTGCGGCTGTTCTTCCATTGGCTAACCGGACGTAGGGGCAGGACCATCCCCGTCTCAGGAACTCCTGCTCTCCCAGCCAAAAAAGTTCGCGGTCTAGATAACGGTACAAGGAACCACGAAGACTGGACACATGGCTCGCGTACGACGCTCCTGCCCCACAGCAGCACAACGATTCTGCCAAAGCACATGCTGACCGACTGCTAAGAGGAGCAGGGTGAAGCCTCCTTGAGGTTAGCGGCGGCCCGAGATGTGGTGCACGATGCCCAGGGTGCGAAAACCATGGTGCACGAGACGCCAAAATGATCGTGCAGCGGTGCAAGTCGCAAAAACGTGGGAGTTCGTCTCCACTTCTCCGCAGTTGGGGCACCGGAATTGGGCACCATGCCCCAACACTGGAGACGATCCCTGGTTGGAAGAACCTCCCGTCGTCGATGCCACTCGAGGTCCTCCCACGGGTTCAGGAAGACGTTGGGAAACCAAGGAGTCCCACGGAAAGCGCTTGCCCGTACTCGCTCATCAGCTGTGATCCGCGTCAAGCAGACCTCCTCGACTATACGAGCCGGTGGCTCGTCTCGCACCATTATGTCTGGCACCATTATGTCTGACACCATTCTGCCTAAATCTTCTTGAAAAGTCACCACCATTTGGTAGAAAGAGGGTGTAATCTCAGCACTCGGGTAGAGGTTTCCGAGGGCCCGAGGTACACGCCTTCGACGCAAGGTACCCAAGAAATACAAGGCCAAACAGCGCGCCAGCTGTTCTTTGTCATCAAGCACCCCCAAGATGGTGCAAAGCGCGAGCACTTGCAACATGGTGTCGACACAAGGCATTCCCCTTCCTCCGAGTGACGTTGAGAGACGGAGGACAGCTCTGGTCACGAGCTCCGTGCCCTGGCTCCAGTAAAACCTAAAAAGGCAGGTCGTTACACGCCGGCAAAACCACGGTGGATGGAGGCCGACGTGTGCCGTATAGAAGAGTTGGCCGCAAAAACTGCTCTACAAGATACGCTCTGTCACGAAGCGACAACGCAAACGTTTCCGCCCTTGCAACTTGGCGCTCGAGCGCGGAGTTTATATACTTCATTTCAGCTTCCGTCCGAGCGCAGCCAAAGGCTGAGGGACGGTTCGCAACTTCGGGAAGAGCATTCTACACACCACAAAGTAGTCCGCAAAAGTAATTTTTTTTAAAATAACTGTTTTGTGCGTAAACATTGCACAATATTCTAAAAGTGTACTGCTGAGAATGATTTGCAACTAAAGGAATTAAATGTCTGAAGTTTATGTTTTTATTAATATATGTAAATTCATGTGGTTTGGTGAAAACACGTATATCCGCTGGCAACACGGCTGCTGCGCTCGGTATTTCTGTGTGATATCGTTCTCGTAATGGCCGAATCCTGTGCTTCCCTGCTTTCCTCACCGAGTCGCTTCAAAACGACCTTTCGCAAAGGCACGTTTGGGCATCAGGTGTGACGTGTCAGAGGTTGTGATGAATGTCTACTTTCAAATTCGGTGGGAGACCTTGGCGGCGTCGTACCGTGAATGCGTTGAAAACAAGAAAAGCGTCCGGGCCACTACAATTCACTGAAACTCGGCGAAGTCGGGGCACTCCTTTACCTGCCGATCACATTGAACGCGGAGAAGCTGGTGGAAAGGACTGTGCCTCGAGCCCTGGTATATCCAAACAATACAAGGAAACATCAACGGCCGGGTCGTCGGGCGCCTTGCAATATGTACTTAAATCTCGAAACTACGCCGAAATGTCGAACAGGTGGAAAGCTCGAACACAGACGCCAGCGGCCAGCCTGACGTACTGACGTCCCTTGTGACTAAATTTCAGAACGTGAAAGGGCACTTTTTAGACATGTAGCAGACGATACCGTTGATACACCCGTAGCAGACGAAATACTCGGCAAGCGCGGGCGGCGCGGACGACCGGCGGCGCAACGGAGGGATACAAAAGTGCAGGTGAGATCGCGTGACCTATTACCGGGGTGTGATTGGCTCAGGCCACACGTAGCTTTGGCTGCGCTCGGACGGAAGCTGAAACGAAGTATAGTATCCGCGTGCGTGGCGACACTCCACAACAGTAAAAACACACCGAGGACACGAACCACGGCTACAGTTTGGATGTCTGCATGTAAGGAGGAGGGGAGCTTCCGAAACGAAGAGCTTGGCTCTGGGAGGTGTTTAAACGCAATCCCGAAAGGAAACCGTACTCTGAAACAAGCTGTGCAGCTGACTCAAAGCTCTGTCAGTCACACAAAAACAAACCGACGTCGTCGGCGTACACGCTAACCGCGACATCACCGCAGCCAGGTAACGGAAAGCCGCGTATGCGGGAGCAAGACGCAAGGCGTTAGAGGAGAGGATCCAGACATAGGACAGAAAGCAGGTGAGACAGGGGGCCACCCTGCCGCACCCCTCTTGACACGCAGAAGGGAGCAAGGATCTGCCCATTTACTCGGAGATGGCTTGTCACTGTACAGGGATCGGAGCAGGGCTATAAAGGTGACAGGAAACTCAAAAACGTTCAAAATATAAAAAAAGAAAAGAAGAAGAAAACAGTGCTTGACTTGATCGAAGGCCTTGGCCTGATCGAGGGAGACGAAGCACCCTGACAAGTGTATAAAATTGGAGTTCAAAAAAGATTGCGCGTGAGGAACAGAGACGAGAAGTTGTTTCTGCCGAGTACGGAACACATCTGTGTTGGGCTTACCCCATGGCGCAAAATGTGCGCAGACGGGAAACCAGCAGCGACGTTACCAACTTGTAGTTCTGTGTTCAAAAGCGTTATGGGCCGCCACGCCTAAGGGTCCGACGGAAGCCACCTTCCTTAGGGATGAGCACCACGTGACCGTGTTTGAATGATGGCAGGACGGCGCTGTTTCCAGACTTTCGTTGATCAGCTGGACAAGCTGGCCCCGAATATCTCCCTAAAAGAAACGTAAAATTCGGCTGGCAAGCCGTCCGGCCCTGGTGCAGACCTAGTCTTCATAGCGCGAAGGATCTCGAAAAGTTCATCGCGGTCGGTGGGACGCACGAAAGACGACGTAAAGAACTTGGGGCAAGCAGGAACGTCGCCACAAAAATGGCGAACTTGCTCAGCAAAATTTTCGGCTGCAAGGTGATCCGAACAAAAAGTTGTGAAAAGAAATCTCTGAAAACCGTGTCTATGTCGTGTGGATCATCGGAAAAGCTCCCGTCCGCGAGCTGGACATTATGAATGAAAGGCGGTCCGCCTCCAC
>JAZHYW010057598.1:0-18035 GCA_037355805.1 Ixodes ricinus | reverse complement strand
CACCATAACCTTAAAAATGCAGGCCACTCACCCTTGTTGGTGTTAGATTGCTGGCAGCTTAGACCCATTTGCTCTACTGACGTCTAACTCCCGGTTAGTTCAGTTGGTAGAGCGCTCTTCCGGAGCTCGTTCGGTGCGGACGGTGGTATCATGAGCTCCGTCGGAGCGTTGTCAACGGCCATTTTTGGCCGCGGTTCTTCTGCGGACGTCTCCTCAAGACTACAAGATTCTTCTGCCACCCTGACTGCAGGGTACCACTGCTTTAAATTCTGTTTTCACTCGTGATGTGTCGGAACGACGCGTATCGACTCGACGATTTTCCTTACGAGATAGTGCGGCTCGCCGTGCTCAAGGACATTGCAGCGTTCGGCGCTTTTCACGTGAATCATGTGCTGGATGCTTACGCTTCACTCTTCAACTGCTAAACAGAAGCTCGTGAAGAAAGACAGCTCCAAATTAGGGTAAACTCTGCCTCGTCATCGACCCGGACACCAGCGACGTGAGCCTCAAACTTCACTGGGTGCCGTTTCATGTGCCTGATGATTTGTCCACAGGGCCTCGAGCCGTAAGGGAAAGTAGTATAAGTCGCATGACGTTGAAAGACGGCATGACCAAGGAGAGCCTTCCCATCAGCTGAAAATGCCCGGAGTGAGAGCGCCTGTCCTGGTGCCTGGTCAAGTGCCGTTGTGCCTTAGATGCAAAAAGACTGTACACATTCGTAAGGATTAGCCGAGTTCCATGCTGCCTGGAGTGTAATCGCTACGGGCACGAAGCCTCCGACTGTGTGACAACTATCCGTCCAGTCACCAACGCGGAGGTACCGAAAGAAGTCAGCGACCACATTATGGAAGCTGAGGAAGCAGAGGCCTCTATGGTACCGACAGCTCTGACTGACAGCGACTGGCACGACAGAGAAATTACCAGTAGCAGCAAGCCAGGAAAAAGCACGACGGAACAATTACCGAGGGCCCAGTCTCAGGAGTGCTAACACAAGGCACCCTAGAATCATAAAACAGTGTTCAAGAAATTTGGCGGTAAACGAGGAGACAACTGCACCAGAAAGCACTGCTACCTCAGAGCAAAAAGACGGCACCGTGCCAGGCGCGGAGGAACCATCATAGCGAGACGCAAGGGACGGCCTCCACGGACCAGAGCTCCGCGACAGGTCTGCCAGCAGTCAAATCTCCGACAAAACATCACGTTGTGAGTTGAAGTGGAAAGACCGCTTTTCCCAGATAACCCTCTGACGACCGTACGCCATGAGTCACTATGAACCACGCAAGCCTTTCTCCCTCTTGACCAGCTTTTTGCCTCGCCGGCCACAATGCTAGAGCCGCCCGAAGCAGCCAGATTCAATTGTCTCAGCTGGCATAGCACTGTGAAGCACGAGCAAAAGCGGCTAAACCTACTTTGAATTCAAGGGTGGGCGTGCGTTCTTACAAGAGACTAAACGCTATCAGGGTGAAAGCGCATTGAAAATATGCTATCTTTTTTCGAGCGGCATTGCACGCTTTCTTCGAAAAATTCATTGGATACATGTCTGGCACAGCGTTGCTCTCTTCGAAGCGTCACGACTGCCCCCAAAGTTTCCAGCATAGCGAAACCTTGACCAATCCGGCCGTCTCTGTTTCATCGATATGATATATGACGAGTGCGTGCGCAAATGCCAGATGCAGACCGCAAGGATTTTTTTCACGAACCTGCGGCAATATTTAGATACGCCATGCCCCACCATTCTGGCAGGCAGAAGTTCAACTGTCGTTCTGAATGGTAGATCTCATCAGACCGGCGCTTGTGCCGGACTCAGCCGTGCCGGAGCTGCTCAAGCCGCTGCGTGAGCCGCGACTTGCACGACGCAAGCAGAGTCCACCACGGCAGCCACAAATGCCGGGCTTCATCCGTGGCGCAGAGCCTCCGCACGCAAGAATCGACCGGGTCTACCTGTCCAGCGAATTAGAAGCTCTCACTGGATAGTTGACGAAGTGCTGCCCGTTGCCTTCTCCGACCACGCGCGCTCGTAGCCATGCGTCTGGGAAAATACACCGGATTGCGGCGGACAAAGACCAACCAGAAAAACTGGAAAATGAACGACAGCTTGACCGAGGATGCCCAGAGCCTGATCAACAAAATCGAGGATCTTATTGAAGTTAAGGCGAAAGCATCGCGACGCTACAACCTGTTGACGCTGCTGAGTTGGGTACAGATGAAAATAAGCCTAACAATGGTTTTATGCAACATACACAAATAAAGTGCGGTCAAGGGAACACACGATGAAGCTCACTACAAAATGCCTTATGGTTTAATTGAAAAGAAACGAGTCCCCGGAGCTATTTACGGAGGATATTGCAGCTTCAAAGAGCGCCTCCTGGCCATCATGAAAAAGAGTATGAGGGAGCAATGATTTGGTCGAAGGTCTTCGCCGTTGAGAAAAATGAAGTATCCTGGAAAGATTTTCGAAACGAAACAACGGCAGCGTGCTCAATGTAACAAGATCTGGAAACCTGAAGTAGGCCCAGAGACAAAGATGGAGGGGGACGCCAGACAACAAGCGCTCTATATGGCATTTGAAAGCTGCTGGAATAGACAAGCTTTCAAGATGGTGAACTACAAACTTGGAACAGGTGTATTCCTCCCGGCGGACGTTCGGGATGCCATCATCGAGGACATCACCGAAGCAGAGATCGCCAGCACAATAAAGGAGCTGTCTCCTCGGAGAAATCTCCCGGCGTGGATGGCCTTGAAGCGACGTCTCATGCGTTTGCAGATCTTTTGGTCCCTGTCCTCTGTAAGGTTTTCTCCGACATCCTTGCACGGGGTTTGCTCCTCCATCCTTGCGGTAGTAGGATTCTTCTCATTCCCGAAGTGCTTTCTCACAGTTGTCGGAGCGTCGAAGACTTCCGGCCAATTAGCATCCTCATGACGGACTATAAAATTCTAGCGAAGATCTTAGCGAAGACACTTGACCGGGACATTCGCTGTGTGGTTGGGGACCATCGCTTATGGGATTCGTGGTAGAAGATCCAGGACAACCTGCACGATGAGAGTCATGTGCGAGGACGCATTAATGGAGGGCAGCCCCCTGGCCGTACTCCAAGTGGATCTCAGCAAGGCCTCTGATCGTGTCTCTCATAACTTCCTCTTGCGGCTGCTGTATGATTGTGGCATAGGTGACGCTAGGCAGATACGTTAGTATCTGCTACAGAATATATTGACCAACTTCAAAGTCAGCAGAGGCGTCACCAAATCTATCCCTGTTGACTCCATTGGTCTCGTCAGGGCTGCCCTATGCCGCCGGTGTCGTTCTCACTCTATCTTGAACCATGGTGCCTGCGCATCATCAATGACAGTGCCATCAGGGGATTTAATCCGTGCGCCAAGTCTGCCAAACGTACTTGCATACGAAGACGATTTAACTCTGTTGTGCTCCTCACGCGATGAGGTTAGTCTAGTGGTGAAACACGTTTCGGACTTCTGCAGTGTTTCGGGTGATCAATTGAACGAAAAGAAATCGACCGGTGCGTGGTTGGGAACGCGGGACGCTCGCCCAAGAATGTTTTCTGGATATCGCATGGAGCTGCTCCTTGACAAACAATCTGGGCATAAGCATGGCCCCAGAGTGCCTCAGGACTGGCGCCGCAAGTATTCATCTGAACAGTTTGCGTGCCAAAGCACAAAACTGGTAGGGGAGATAGTTGTCTTTTTTTAACCGTGGTATGGTCTGTATAATTCAGTATTTTTCCTACCGTTTGGTACGCGGCACAAGCGAAGCCTTGTAAGAGGACTGATGTCCAGAAAGTGAACCGGTTCTGCGCTGCTTAGCGTATGAGACATATGAAGTTTGAGTGCATGCGGCGCACTAATTTGTTCCTCTGCGGGGAGAAGGGTGGTCTCAGTCTAGTCAATGTTGAACTGAAGCTCCAAGTGCAAAGATTTGTTGTTTTTTTCGCAGTCAACGCAACGAGCACTTACGGAAAGCAATTCAAAAGCATGGAGGAAAATACATAGCTCCGTGGATGCCGGTACCTAATGAATGGTCCGAGAGAGTCTTACACGCTCCAGATTCTACAAAGAAATTGAGCGAGCATTGAAAACCTTTCACGAGATGTTTTTCGGACGAATACCTGGCAGAGGGGAAACGTCACAGATTGTAACTGGGAGGCCCTGGAGCTGCAAACCATGCTATCCCGTTCAGACTGGCACAAAGGACTTTAGAGCGCAGCTCTTAGGCGCCCGTTTCCGGCTTGAGCGGCGTCGCCGTCGGCGTCGGCGTAACCGCGCAGTGCATTATGGGACACGGGACGTCACTGATGACGTCATCAGTGACGATGACGATGCCGATGTCGATGACGTCATCAGTAACGTCACTGATGATGTCATCACTGACGATGCCGATGACGTAATCAGTGACGTCAGCTGAGATGGATGGATGGATGGATGGTAATGGCTATACCCTTTGTAACGGGCGGCAGCTTGCGCCACCTAGCCTAACATTTCTTCATCCCATTCTTTTTTTAATTTGTATTAATTTTGTTATAACAGACCCCTCCCCTCTTTAAAGTGATTTTATTGCTTATTGTTACCTGTATTTATTTTATCCTCCCTAGATCTCTTCTACCAATCTTCCAATCTCCTCTTAGTTAACTGCAATTCTTTCCCTATCCATTTGTCCATCCATGTCCGGAAAACCCAGCGCCCCCTCGAAATCCGTAGTCCCCCCCCCCCCAAGAGGGTGGGACGAAACCCCGTTCACCTTAAATTACATGTTCTATAGTTTCCTTTCGCGGTTGCATACGTCGCACAGAGTGTCTACTTACTGGAATTTAGCCCTGCACGTTTTCGTTCTTAGCACCCCCGTTCTAGCTTCAAACAGCAAAGAGCTCCCCACTGAATTATCATACAGCTGTTCCTTCTTTATTCTTATGTTTTGTGCCCTGTATATTGTTAAAGCTGATTTCCCCTGCATTCTCTCTTCCCCACAATTTCCTCTCTGTTTCCTGTCACTCCCTTTTCTACTGATGTGCTCTGATCGGCTCCATCTCGTTGAAAGTATTTAAATCCCAGCTTGCGGGTTAGATTGGTCCGAACCGATGGTGACGTCATCAGGGACGATGACGAGGCCGCGCCGATAACGTCATCAGTAATGATGACGTCATCAGTGACGTCACTGATGACGTCATCACGATGACCATGACGATGACGTAATTGCGATGACATCATCGTCATCGTCACGTCGACCCCGTGAGGTCACGTGACCCAGCGAAGCGACGCGTCGCCGCTCGGAGGGAGGAGTAGCGAGACAGGATGGGGGAGGTGAGGAGGAGGAGGAGGAGTATACCTTCTAATTTTAAATTCTCCACGCAATGTCCATGACGTCACTGAATGGTCATACACTCTTTCCACCTTAACAAGATGGTCATACCACTGTTCTCCACCTCAACGTGATGGCTGCAGACAAGCTGATCCACCTCTCCTCCCCGCGCCCTAAATGCCGAGAGAGAAAACTAGTGGAAAGGAGGTGACTACCGACTAAATCACGTCTCGCGCCGTCAATATAGATCTAATTTTTTGTTTCGCGTAAAATTAATTTTTTGACACTCGTGTCCGAACCAGACTATTAAAAAAAAACATACTTTTCTTTTCAGGGGTTCTTTAGGCTCTTTATGAAAAGCGAACGCCCTTCAGAAAGTGTGTTCTGGTCATTTTACTGTAGCGCACTTTTCCCACGCCCCTTTCACACCCTTCAAAATACGAATGATGTTCCATGCAATAGCAGCCCATTTTACGGTGGGTGTATCACCCGAATTGAGGATGTTGAAAGATGTAGCCATGGGTGTAAGTCTCTGAACAGGACTTCTATACCTCTGAAGGATGGAAAATTGCTGGTGTGTAAGCTAACCGTTCCTCCGCGCGAAAAGGACGCAGCGGCGTGCTGGCTTTTCGCCCGCCAAATTTAGCAGACTACCTTCCAGCTATATTTAGCGGACGGTGTTCATGTGACTTCATCAGCGCGATATTGCGTAGCGGTGTCTCTTGGCCCTGACACAACGCCAAGACACCCCGTCAGGTCACGCGACACTACTAAATTAGTCCAGCTTGCGTTCTTGTGAATACGGGTAAAGCACTCCTCGCAATTTCCGTACCCGCTTTATTCGTAAGTGTAATTTTTTCTTCCTGGTCCTTGGACAGATGCTCGAAGGCAACGGCACTTCGGCAAGGGGAGGCTTGGTCTTTCTGGTCACCGACGGCGAAGAGAACTACAAGCCGTGGATCGTCGAACAATTGCCGATCCTCGTCTCCAGCGGAGTCAAGGTCAGCACGTTTGCCCTAGGATCTCTTGCCGAAAAGAAGCTGGAGGACGTGGCCCTCCAGACCGGATGGAAGTGCTTACGCCTTCGGGAACCTCAAGGCCAACCCTATCGCCGGCTTGACCGTCTCTTTCTGCTGTCGACCACGGCGACGATGCCGAAAGAGGAGCAATACGTCGTTGTAAGTTTCCTCGGCTAAGACCCCAGAGGAGACATGGCCCGCGTGGACCTCAGCAAGACATAACGTCGAAGAACGTCGAACGGCCTACGCCGCGGGCCGTTCGACGTTCTTCGAGGAATCTTTCCGCTGAGATGTTACAGAGTTTTAGAGAGCGGTTTTTGCACGTCCGATACGGTATCGATAAGCCCTCCGGTACGAACTGCACATCTAGGAGCCTTTTGCGGTAGCACATGCACAGCTCGTGTCGGAGGGCCCATCGTACCATATCGAACGTGAAAAAAACAAAAAAACAGTACCCTAATACTTCCCAATAGGAACTTTTAGTATGACCGTAGCGCTAGAGCTTCGCTTTGCTATAGCTGAAGCTCGTGCTATCACTTCGAAGCATGGATTGAGCACACGCCCGCTGGGCCCACTTTCCGCAGCATACTAGATCTCCTTAAACCTTCACGGTCTTCGCGAACAAAGAGCTAATCAGGTACGTATAAGTGGCTGGGAACAGTTGAGACACGTCCGTTCACTTGCTTCGGTGCTGCGCGATAAGCAAGCTCTCTTCAAAACGTGCCCTAAAACAAGTCCGGATGCCCTCCGATCGTCGTGAAGTGACTGTCATCGACACTGAAGATTGGATATGCTGTGTTATTTGAGATCTTGCTCAAATAAACCCTGTTCGAACAACTTGAATTTTATAAATTCAATTGTTAAATTCTCTGAATTCGTTGAATTTTATGTTGTGAGCGGAGAATAACCATGTCTTTCGGCTATCTCGTATGATGTAATATTTTCAACAGTTCAAGGGTACTCAAGTGCTTTGCGTAGAAGCTTGAGTTTTATGGCGATACTGTAGGTTATGCTTGAGCAAAACAAAAAAGACCAGTTGTAGATGGTAAGACATTGTAGTACGTTCACTTCACAGCAATAGAAATACATGGTGCACTATTTCCTTTTAAAAGGGGGTGAGGGGAGGTTTCTCTCCACCACCTCTAAAATTGCACGAATGAAAATAGTTAATAGCGTGAGATTCTGAACCTAACTACGATGTCTTTTTCGGCGTGTTGTGAATTGTATTTGACAAAAAAACTTCCAATATTTGGTGTAGGAGACGTAATGCAACAATTTTTTTAAACACCGGTCCAAGCGCCGTTTTTTGGTCTCGCTGCAAGGCGTAGAAAGAGGAGTATGTCACGATCTTTGATTAGATTTTTGGTCGGGAAATCAGCGCCCATGAGTGTAATTTCGGTTTGCTAGGATCTTTAGAGCCCATGGATGGAGTTATACCCATAAATAAACAATCTCGAAATTCACTTGAGTGCACCTTTAAGTAGATTGGCAAAGCTGGGCGTTTGGTGCCGTAAACAAATATACGTAAAATGAAACAAACATTCCAGTTGCATTCGTTCTGTAGCGTACAGAATCATTAGGAATAGCTTTAATTTGTTTCTCTTTGTTGCCAGAGATTGTATAGAATGCTTTCTCAAAGGCACCGTCAAATTCCGTTCGCAATAAAACGCGCAAAAACAATAAGCATCAATTTAGGCGCCACCAGTGTCAGAAATTGCGCCCACGCAGGCTGCCCACAGCCCACTGACGAGCAAACCCACGGCCCAGCGCATTCGGGCCACCGATACCTCAAACGATGGACGCCCTCTAAATCGCCTGGTTTGAGACTGCCGCTGGAAAGGTCTATAGACGTTTACAAGTACGGCTCTCTAGGCGCAAACCATCTTGCTGCTGGTGTGGGTATATCGTCTAATAGTTAGGTATTGCTGAGACCGTAAGTACGCCACAACAATGTTTGACCCATCAGCAAAGCCTTGAGCTATAAGACAACCTACTTTGTGCCACTAAATAAGCAACCATCTTGCTGCTGGTGTGGGTATATCGTCTCAATAGTTAAGTATTGCTGAGTGCCGTAGTACGCCACAACAATGTTTGACCCATCAGCAAAGCCTTGACTATAAGACAAACCTACTGCGTGCCACTAAATAAGCAACCATCTGCTGCTGGTGTGGGTATATCGTTCAATAGTTAAGTATTGCTGAGGCCGTGAAGTACGCTACAACAATGTTTGACCCATCAGCAAGGCCTTGACTATAAGACAACTTACTCTGTGCTCACTAAATAAGCAACCATCTTGCTGCTGGTGTGGGTATACTCGTCTAATGAGTTAAGTATTGCTGAGGCCGTAAGTACGCCACAACAATGTTTGACCCATCAGCAAAGCCTTGACTATAAGACAACCTACTTTGTGCCACTAAATAAGCAACCATCTTGCTGCTGGTGTGGGTATATCGTCTAATAGTTAAGTATTGCTGAGGCCGTAAGTACGCCACAACAATGTTTGACCCATCAGCAAAGCCTTGACTATAAGACAACCTACTTTGTGCCACTAAATAAGTTACGCTTCAGAGTAACGACACTTACCTATCTTGTAACTTAAACATCACGGCTGCCAGTTATCTAAAGCTTTTTTTTTTTTTTTGAAATCACAGGAAACGTTTTTTTGTCTTCCACAAATGTTTGAACAGTTCGCGACAGAGCAAAGCAAAACTACACGAGCTTCCACCCAATCCAACGTTGAGAAGTCGCACTTTTGGAATCATGGCGATCGGCAGTTGCGTCTGCTGTGTACTAAGCACCAAGATGGCGGTACCCACAAGAATATCGGGCAACAGAGTGCCGATACTCTAAGCCCAGCCCATCTTGTGGCTCTATACATCTATAGATGTAGCAGATGTATAGTAGATCCACGGCTCTGGTTACCAGAGCCGTGGATCTCCACACCAGCAACAAAGCAAGATGGCGGCGTCCAGAGGCCGTACTGGCAAACGTCGATAGACCAACACGCTGCTTACAAATAAGTTCGCGTTTTCCCACACCAGTTGTGGGCACTACGCATGCGCAGAAGCCAGATTCACGTGAGGTCAAGCGTGTGCGCATCTGTCGTGCCGACAACAGCGCCGCCGCAGCGCCGAGACGTCCAGAGATGAGAACAGGCGGGGATGTCAGGGTATATACTAGCATCGAGCTCTGGCTAGACGATCACGTGGGCAGACAGACACAGAACTATAGCTGCCTCGTCTCTACCCACTGTTAGAACGTCGGCGTCCGGCGTTCGAACAGCGAATAGAAATAACAAAGCAGTTAGCTTCACGACTACCCTATAATCGTTCCAACCAGAGCTGGGCCTCTGGCGTCCCAGTGCTTTCGGTCTCCTCCTGTTCCTCGGTTTTTACCAGTTTCTGCGCTAACGGCGTTACTGGTAACGCGTTCCTTTTTTATGTAACGTACTAACGTGCTTGTTACTTTTCAAACCAGTGGCGAGTAACGTTTTTACATTGCTCATTTGGAGTAACGGGTGGTGACATAGAGGGAAGACGAAGACAAGTAGAAGAGGGACACAGGAGAGGTGCTAACTTACAACTGGCTTCTTAACAATACTGTAGTTAAGAAAGATACAGAAAAAGATGTGGAACGAATTAGAGTAAAGAAGAGGAAGAACAAAAGGAAAATTAAAGTATAGGCATACACTGATGATTTGTTTATGTGTTGTGAGCTACTATTAGAAATGAAATATATATATATATATATATATATATATATATATATATATATATATATATATATATAAGTGCCATAGGGTGTTTCACGAAAAGTGGACAATTAATCTTGCATAACTACGTCGTAATAAAAAAAGCTGTGAGTCGTTTTTGGGGTTCCGGGGCCTATTTAGGGAAAATTATTAAAGTCCGGGATCAGAAATTGTTAATTATTTTTACTTAATTAACTTTTTAAATGTTGTCTTTAGAGGGCATAGTTTCAATTGGAAAATTGCCCAGCCGTCATCGAAAAGCACTAAATCAACAAATTGCAGAACGATGAAGGTCACGCGAAGCATTTTCTGCTTCCTGAAAGGCCGTATTTATTCGACCGGGTTTTAAGTTCCGGTTTGCTATCAGGCACATCTCTGTCCCGAGCCGTGCACGGCCCGTGGTGAGATAAGTCATCGCAACCTCTGCTGCGTCGTGCCTTCTATCGTTCTGCAATTTGTTGATTTAGTGTTTTTCGATGATTGCTGAGCAATTTTCTAATTGAAACTATGCTCTTAAAGACAATATAAAAAAGGTTAATCACGCAAAATAATTAACAATTTCAATTATCTCGAACTTTAATCATTTTCCTAAATAGGCCCCTGGACCAGACCAAAAAGACACAGATCTTTTTTGTTACGACGCGTAGTTTCTCTCTATATCGAATTTGTCCACCTTTCGTGAAACACCCTGTATCTATCTATCTATCTATATATCTATATCTATATATATATATATATATATATATATATATATATATATATATATATATATATATATATATATATATATATATATATATATTAGACTTTTAAGCGGATTAGTTTATTAGATACCGCTAAACGGTAGCAGTATTTTTCCAATTACTTCATTCTTTTTGCGGCGTTTTGCTTGACAAGAAAGAAAGATAGTGAAATGTTCTTTCACGGACTGACGAAGAGCCTACCAGGCTGAAACGTTTCCATACACAACAGGTTTGGCGACGCCTCGCCTTAATTTGGACAAACCTCATTAGGGCAAATATTATATATGATATATATATATATATATATATATATATATATATATATACAAACAATATTTGCCCTTAAAGAGGTGTTCGTCCAAATCAAGGAGAAGGTCGCCAAAACTGTTGTGTATGGAAACGTTTCAAGCCTGGTAGGCTCTTCGTCAGTCCGTGAAAGAACATTTCGTTATCTTTTTCTTTCGATCAAAGCAAAAACGGCCGCAAAGAAGAAGTAATTGGAAAAATGCTTACCGTTTAGCGGGTATCTAATAAACTAAATTCTCGCTTAAAAGTCTAATTTATCCCGCTAAAAAAGCAGTAAACAGTATTTAACTAATTAAATGTATTAATTATAACGCCATTATTATCACAAAACCAGTTTTGGGACATGCGGTAGGACATAAGCCAACTATACCTGGTGTCATGTGAAGCCAATGAGAAGCCCAATGCAAAGCGTTTGCTCGTGTCACATTAAACAATCAAGAGCAGAAAAAAAG
Organism: Ixodes ricinus; assembly: GCA_037355805.1. Classification (NCBI taxonomy): domain Eukaryota; kingdom Metazoa; phylum Arthropoda; class Arachnida; order Ixodida; family Ixodidae; genus Ixodes; species Ixodes ricinus. Next base: position 6,456 of record JAZHYW010057598.1, on the reverse strand, counting down.
ATTCGATTAAACACGGTTCGCAAATGAACAAAGAGGCAGCTCCAAAGGTAGTAAATCACCTCAGTTGTGGAACTTGCCATAGACGCTGATTATACACTTTATCTCTGCTTAAGGGGAACTCACGCCGATTTTTCGAGCTACCTAATCCAAAGGCATCATCTGAATGCGGATGGCTTCCTGATTCCGAAATGCTATCTCGTTCTCCCAGATTCACTCTAGTTAATTAAAAATGTGATATTTTATTTGCTGCCGAAGCCGAAACTTCGTTCTCCCTAGGTTTTCCCTAGTTTTCCCCGCCACCCAAGCGTGACGTCACGGGTGGGCAGCGAGGCGCGCGGCCGGCAATCGGGTACGCTCGCGCCCGCCTTTCTCGCATCTAACAGCGGGAAACCAGCGCCTGGGCGTTCGTGCTATTTGAAGTTGATAATAATCTTTATTCGCACAAAGTATGACCTTGGCCTACGTGCTAAACTATAAGAAAGTAAAAAAAAATGGCAGCAATGGGAATTTTGGTAAAACCGTTTTTGCAACTCGGTACGCTCAAGCCGCGGCTCGCTAGTTTCGTGAAATCGCTAGTAAATCCGTTGTCTTTTTATTAAAAGATGGCTGGCGAAGAATGTTCGAAGAGTCGCGCAATACATTTTTTGACAAATTGCCAAAGCACCACGGAAAATGCTCGGAATGTGGGTACAGGTGCCCCACACGCTCGTATAACCTGAAGGAACGTGCCATTTAGTTTCAGATTTTCTTTAGAAAATTTACTGTTGCAGGCGCCAGCACGTGTAACCACTCTTATAGCATGAGTATGCTCCCTGGTGCTTAAGTAATTTAGCAAAAGATCTATAGACTATTTCTGAAAAGCGCTTCTGGTCGATGCCATTTTCAGCGTTCGTGCGTGTGGCGCGTACTTTGCTCGCCTTCCAAGCGACGAACATGTGCGTGCTGGGCTGGGACCTAACACATGTAGACTGTGATTCTCATAAATAATGAAATGTATAGAATGGAATTAACTGCATTCATGGAGATCAGATGGCAGGTTACTGGTCATGAAGATCGTGTTAAAATGACAATTAAAAGAGCTCCGCAACCCAAACATCAAGGTGCAATGGAATGCGTATAAAATGCATAAATACACGAGTAAAGCTATACGCACTCCGGAGTGCATTTCGGACTAAAAGGCTATACGCACTCCGCCGAGAACTCATGCCCGTCGGGCCTACCTTTTCAAACGGCGCGTGTATCACTGGGGAGCGTGTAACCCAGCCCCCGCCTGCGTTCACGTCGCTTCGCGGCGTCAGTATTGGCTGCTAATTACAAAACGTAACCAGTACACGCCGCTTCGTGGCGTCCGGCCGGCAACCCAAGCCCCGCTGTCCCCGATGGCACCTCCGGAAGGGAGTCGCATTTAATTCTGCGAAGTTTCGTCGACAACACTATCGCTAAGAATGAAATGTCGTAAACATCGCATTATGCCTCAATAAGACAAAATGAAAAAACAGTACGCCCACCGGGGATTGATTCCGCGTCCACTTGCGTACTAAGCGGACGCCTTCGCCCCTGTGCTATGCCATCGCTGAAAAATCTCGTTGTGACCATTCGTTTTATACGAGTTTAGCGGAGTGCGTATAGCCATCTCGTCGGAAATGCACTCCGGAGTGCGTATAGTTTTACTCTAAATACACTGTCCATCGTAAAATAAAGAATATTTGCTTGAAGGTACAATAGTGCGTAAGGTACAGAAATACATAAAAACTTTTAACTCAAAATAATTAAGTTAACAAAAGTTACTAAAAAAATGTGTACCCGTATCTTTTTTTTTTTTTGAGCAGAATAACGCGTTTGAACGCTTATTCATGAGAGCACATAGGAAGGGGTAATTCTATATAAGATATTTTTAATTAAGTTTTGATTTAGCACAGTTTCCATCGGCTGTAAATTTGCATGCCTCCCCTCAACGACATTAATATTTTCATGGTTTTAAAAAAAAGCTTTTCAGCCCTATATAAAATTTTTTCCGCAATAGATCATCACTTCTTCTGCAGAGAATATTGCACGCCAACCATTTGACAAACCAGGCAAAGGCTCTATCGTATATTAATGGAGCTCGACACCTGCTTCATAAACCTCTGCAATAGCAGACAGGAATAGCAATATGTCGAAAGTCATGTCCAAATTCAGACTTGAACTTTGTTTAGACGTTTCACTTCTCGTCTTCAACATATCGGCCGCGTGAGTGGAACTCCGAGAGTAGCCCGAGCTAGATTCAACGTCTGAAACAAACATAGTGTTTATAAAAATAAAATAAAAAAATCATTGAACCCATTGTGAATAACAAATATGACTGTCCAAAATGTCGACTATAGTGCTATATTGTGTACTATTTTTCTCGATATTATTAGCGCTCTTCTTTGGACGGATTTCGTGGTGGTCACAGCCGGCTTGAGTTTGCGCTTGCCACTCTTGAAACTGTTCCAGCTGCTGAAGGATACTCAACTCGCAGCACGCGGCTATAAAGTATTCCGAGCATAAGTGAAAATGTTTCACGTGACACTAGTTCTCTCGGCACACAGCTCGCGCAAAAGTACCTTGACGTGGCCAGCCTCCATTGCTTCCGGGGAACGCTTTTTTTTTTCTCCCATGAAAACAAGGGTAAAAAAGAAGCTTTTTCCCGGCACTGTTTCTACACTCTATCGCGGAGCACAAATTGCTACCCATATTGCAAAGGAACTTTCAACCTTGAAGCTGCGAAAAAATAATCTCGATCGCTGGCGCCCGGAAAGCCACTTCGCGGCTGCCGGAGTCGCTCGTCCTCCTGCCCACCCGTGACGTACGCGGGTAGGGAAAAGTAGGGAATTTTCAGTGTTGCCAGTAGAGAGTCGCCTCCTGGAAACCTCGCGGCCGGCGTAATTTGAAAATTCAATAACTTCACGGAAAAATTTTATTTTTATACAATATTTTGGTTATCAGTTGAGAAAGGGTTTTTGATGCGGTCTGCAAATTTCCAGCCAAATCGAAGCCTACCGAAAAATCGGCGGAGTTCCCCTTTAAGTACATACCATAGCCTCCTATATACAGACAACGCCTGGCAGATCGCCACGAGAAGCGGCCGCCGAAATGGAAATGGTGGAGCGGCAGACAACGGATGAGAGGAGAGCCACGTGACTGGCGCCTCGCTGCGACGAGACGCTGAAACACACTTCTCCCGAGCGAACAAGTGTGTTTCGGGTCCTCGCCGCTGCAAACGTTGTGCGCTGATGTACAGATTCCTCGAGAAACGGCTCTTTGATGCTCTGTGCTACCAGGTACTCGTGCTCCAAATCTGCGACAGGGCACTCTATGGCTCCGTCGTCGAAGTGCAAGGCCCTTTACGGTGCCTGCGATGTTTACGTTGCTTTGGTTGAGTTTGCGCCATTCAAAAAGACGACCTCAAAGTCCACTTTAGTGCCCCTTTAACATTCATTAAGTAGGACTTTACAGGGGGCACAAAGCTAAGAAGGGGGATGTCACCTTGGCATTCCTTTGAATGTGTGCAAAAAAGACAGTGCCGTGAGTGACACCCGTTTGTCTCCTTGTCTCGACCGTCTTCAATGTGGTGGCGTTCCTTCCTTTCCACGACTCCAGCTGCTCGACCAGACAGCAGCGGTCAGCGGACGGAAAGAATTCCCCTTCACCATCGCGAAGGAGCTCGGCCACGAGACCAAGATCCTTGTGACCACCCCGAATGACGAAGACTACAACCTCGAAGTGGAGGACTCGAAAGGCAAAGTCTGCGCTGCGTGTAATGTGACTCTGGGAAAACAGTCCACCAACATAGACATGCCTCGAACGAGCACGGTAGGAAAACATATCTGTCGTAGATAGGCACATTCCGGTCTTAAACACCGACAAACATCCGTCCGTGAAAAAATTAAAAAGATCGAAGAAAATCGATTAGAACAGCAATAAACAGCAATGCAAACTAAAAAAAAAAAGACGATACCGGGAATTTTTTTTTCATTTCGGCCAGGTTACGTAACGCATATAAGTTAAAGACGCGAAAAAAAACAAGAAAAAAAAGTAACGCTAGCAAAGTAACGTTTTAATTATTGCAAAAAAATCAGAACGAAGAAAAAGAAAAACCAAAATAAATCTTAGTGAACTAAATATAAAATATTAACTGTACTTTAAATTTACATTAATTCTTTTTTCCGCATCATTTTTATTGATTAGATGGATTTATCAATCAATCTGCGTTTAATTATACATTTAGGTATTAAAAAGCACTATATTTTATGACTAGAGATTTAAAACAAACTATCTTTTTACATTAACTTTCTAAATATATCTTAGGGGCAACTTGTACATGGAAAATTGACGCTGGATCTCGTTGAGTCTAGCCGTGAAGTGTGTGCGATATCACCCTTACAAACCGGTGCTTCAAACCGAAACTACACCGGCAAAGAGCGCACGTGATATTGACTCTTGCGTCCTGCGCCGGCTCCACGTGATCACGCCGCGAGTGACGTCAGCAGTGCGACGCACGCGCAGAACGTATCGATCCTCGTACCTTTGCTCGTTTCGCGACAACTTGGCGAACTGTGGAGGCTGGGGCCCCGCGAACCAATAAGAGCGTCGGAGCGAGGCAGGTGACCCGACGTCACGGGAGCATTTGTGTCACCACGCCGAATGCGAGGCCCGGAGGAACTGACTGTCGTCTGCTAGCCAAGAGTCGTCTGCCCCGAAACGAACCAACTTCGGGTGAACGTCCACCGAAGCAACATATCCATTCGCTAGAATCGCGAGCACATCGGGAACAGTTCATGAGACAGCCATACACGGATGTGGCGTCACTTTTCTGGTACAAATATAGTTGAAACTCATAAATTTATGAAAATTTCTTCTTTATTCTTCACATCTTCTCGTCATAAATGGAATCGCGTGAGTTGAATTTCCGTTGAAAAAAAAAGCACCTAGAACTACTTTTTATTGCGGAGGGCTTTGTTGCTGTGGCGGTAACGAGGCCCCGGTGGCTGGTGGCCTCGACGATGGAGTGTTATGACGTGCCTTGCTCCAGCGCCCTTATTGGGTCGCGGAGGCCGCAGCCTCCACAGTTCACCAAGATTGTCATGAAACGGAGTTAGGAAAGGAGAGTAAGCAGCGGGTATTTTTTTTTTTTCGTTTCTCTCACAAAATACAAAAAGGAAAGTGAGTTGTTCGCCTTACGACAACCCTGCGGCGCTGCCTTCAAGGTGATTTCCTTCCCGAATGCCGCTCCTCCTCGCTCTTTCACCTGTATAGTCTGGCCGCCTACTGTTTTGGCGCTGAAAACGCAAGGTTTCACCCTACGTAGGAGGCTATGTGCATGTTACGCGCCATGAATTAAGAGTACCGGATGATGCCTTTCAGACAGCCAGCTGGAAATTGGTCGTAAAGCCTAAAGCAGCTAGCACCGCCGACATCACGGTCGTGGTGCTTTCCAAGCAGCGGGTCCCTGGTCAAGACCCCATCCGAGCCGAAAGCAGTGTCGAGCACAACAATCAGCAGACTAGCATCTACAGCAAGGTCACCAAAGGTACCGCTGCGGTCCTGGGTGCGTTGGTCACCGCCACAGTCACCTTTGGCGGACCTGGTGGGACTGGCGAGACGCTTCAACTTCTGGACAACGGCATAGGTACGGCTGATGCAGCGTCTGAGCATAGGCCGTATCGACAGCAGCGTCACATTATAAGGTGAACGACAGCCGGCGCTAAAAGCCACCGCAGCAATTCCCGCGCTCTGAGCCAGACATGTACACTTAACTGAAGTAAAATAACCAAACAGCGTTTCTCAAAAGGTAACAGAGAGAAGGAGAGAGAGCTCGTGAAAAATAACTAAGTGCAAAACATGAAGAGATAGCACAGAGAAGGGGACGGACGACATCATTGTTGCCCGTCCCCTTCTCTGTGTCACTTTCCTCGTGGTTGATACTGTTTACCAACGTTACTAGAACAACTCAGTTGGGAAACTGCCATAGAGCCTGCTCTAAAAAAGTGGCACCGATCCGTACTCGAGAACCGAGCTAATGGCGACCGCAACGCCGCCATTTCTCCCGTAGCGGCCACTTGGGGAACTGCACGGCTGTCTGTATAGGCTCCATGCGCTGACGTCACATCGCATACTTTTGACCACCAGGTAAAGGGAGAGAAAGCTGCTTTTGTAAGAATTTTGAGTGACAGGTTAATATTCTATAATCTTCTGGGAGGAGAATAGCGACGTCTGTGCATATCCGGGAGGCACAAAGGAGGATCCTGACAAGAGGGGAGCTGCTTCTTTCGCTTTTCTTTGGAGAGCATCGGAAATGACGTCATGCTGCAAGCCACGTATTGGTTCGGAAGTATCGCATTTGATAGCATCCGCTGTGATTGTTCTATTTTGGCGTTAATCGGCCATTTTGGCGCCGAAAAATATATGGTGGAAGGGGTTTTAGGGATGCCGACC
>JAZHYW010057597.1:0-44749 GCA_037355805.1 Ixodes ricinus | reverse complement strand
TATTTGTCATACACTAGATACCGCATATATTACAAGGCTTATAATCTATAAACGCTTTTATAATTTCGGTCTAACAGTACTGCACACCTGCATCAGAAACATCTGTCTTTCTTTTGTAAAGCAAATAAGTGAATAGTGATACAAACACTCCAGCAAGTACTGACAAAGTAAAACCACAAAATGTAAGTTAAACACGAAAAAATCCTGCTTAATAAATAATCTAAGATTATTCGAAAAGACTGATTATTTTCCCTTGTGCTTTTGCGAAAACGAAGAACCAGGGACGCAGGTTCTGTGCTGACCTCGGTCACGCGAAGTATCCTGATTCTCTAAGAAATTGGTTAGTACTTTGTGATAACTTGGGGTCGCTTTCTTTAATGTATGGGTTGAAAGTCGCATAATTCCTTGCCCACACCTGCTGTTTAGTTCACTGTCTTGCTGCCAAGATTGAAGCTCTTTCTGAGGTCTCTAAGGGAAATTCTGTTGTTTTTCTTCGAAATGGCCTTCAAACTTCCGTGCAAGACGTGGCAAACAAAAGGTGGCACACTTGTTGTTTCTAACCTGCGTTCTCATTCTCCACCCAGAATCGGCAAAACTTCTTTGCGTTTTTATTTCAGATAATACTCCCCCATGAAGCTATAACTGCTTTCTCAGCTCAGGTGCTAGCAGTCTCCCGAGATCTGGCAGTGCTAACCGGAGTCTCCTTCCCATCCATTCTGCAACTGCTTATTCCGGTCATTGAACTGGCTCATTTAGAAATATTCATGCAAGCATTTAGTCTTTACTAATACTCTTTGAATAACCTATGTTTCTTCGTTAGCAGAGCTTTTAAAATCTTTCCAAACACCGGCTGAAAACAACGTAAAATATGTCACATTTAACTGCGGTATTTTGTATAACTCGCAACTCAAACTGTCGTCCTTCGTCATCACATAAATAAACTAGAATACCATACCGAGAATAGTATTACATGTTCTTTAATCATTAGACGGCTTGTAGTTCTAGGTGCTTTCATTCGCATCTGTATCCTTTGGGTATGCGTAGTAATCAAACAGATACGTCTTAGAAGCATGCTGTCATGGGCCCACCCTGAGTTATGCACCCATTACGTGATAGCTTCTTTTCTAAAAGATATTCGCAAGGTTGTCGACAGACTGAATGTTGGCAGGCAACAAACCCTTTTTTTATGCCAACTACTTTGTGATCATGTCAGAGCAATACATCAAAAGTTGCGAGCGGGATTTTGAATTTAATGTTAACAAAAAGTTGTCCCTCATGCGGACGTTGGAACATGGCCTTTCTTAATAATTCTCGGTATGACCACTTTATATCTATACATTAAATCTGCGTTAATGAATTGACAATACTGGTTCAAACAGGACCCGCCCTCTAAGAGCGTCAGGGTTGTTTTCCTGACCATCAAGTACTTGTTGCAGTTTGTCTTGCGCCCTTGCTTCCGTCTATCGCATTACTCAGAAGCTGACAGGTCCGCCGAGGCCGCGTGTAGAGCTCAGTGGCAACATAACTTTGCCGGTTGGGTAGAAGTTGCTTGATATTCATTTCTTGAGAGAGTGCGTTGGCAAAATGAAAATTATTTTCTGGTTTAAAAGCTTCAGGAGAGTGTCGAATTGCTTGAGTCTCAAAATAAGTTGCTGTAACAAGGTGACGAATTACTTAGGATATTTTAGGATACCGCAAGTAGCCATTGGTGGTCCGTTTCAACAACCACTTACAAGACGGTGATCATATTTTAGCAAACGAAAGCAGCCGAAAATTATCATAAATGTTGATCATTGTTATATGATTTTCTAATCTTTATGACCTGATTGTAGCTCCATTCATTACTCTTGTGGAATGATCTTCAAGCAAATGTGCCTATGTAAAATTTGACGCAGGTCAATATTATTCGTAGAGAACAACTGATCCGGTACTTTTTAAAGAAGTTGAGCTCTTTCACTGACAGGCTATGAAAGCACTGCGCTTGACAGTCGGATGAAACTTGGACTTATTGCTACGCCTATCACGGTCCTCATCCCGTATCCTCAATTGAATGCAACTAACTCCTGCTGAAACACGGAAGAAGCAGTTTCGGGATAGGTATAGCATATCAGTAAACACCGCAAGATAGATCGAGTAGAGCTGATAGTTTCTTCCTACTGTTACTTGACAAGCATCTCCAACTACTAAAGTAACTATCTAAATGTAATTAAAATGGCGTCCCTGAGGACATTAGGACAATCTGCCCACAGGCCGTCAAGGCAACTGTCTTCTTGAAATGTGCATGCGTGTGCAGAATCTTTCTTCCCCCCCTTTTGTAATTACTGTCCCCTTCAAGCGTCATTCTGGTCAGCATCTTTATGTATCCGTCAAAGTCAAACATCGTCACCCTAGTTTCAACGGCACGTCAGGCCTTTATGGTATAGGCTCTAGCCTTTCTGCTGTATTGTGGCTTCTCTGAGCCTGAAATAAATGTTTTTATTAATTACATATCAGGTAAATATTGCGGAAAAATCACATGTTATGTCTTTGAATGAGTTATCTTGAATCACAGATCAAACCTACTCGAGCAGTCAGGCAAAAAACGTTGGGGTGCAGAACTAAGATTTTGTTGTCGCTTTTATGATAGCAATCGACTTGTGAAAGTAGGTTTTAACACATAAAAACTGTGGTCTTAAAAAAGCTCTAGAAATCACAACAAAAACTTAATTTCGACAGCTATATTGCATTTGTTTACCTAAAAGCAGAAAAGTATTGATGTTTGTTATCAAGAGGGCATACAAATTGGCAAGCCTCATTCGTCTGACGTAGCTGAAGGTGCCTAAACTTATCCTTCTGTTGGAAAGTGCAATAGAATCTGGTTTTCTAGCAATGTTTTGCCTAAAGCACCGGACGCAGCCGATGCATCTGAGCTGATGGGACAAATCAGTTTTAAAAAACAGAAGTCACTGGGCCTTCCCCATTCAAGACTGGTTCAGCGATAATATGACACACGCAGAAGCATGACGAGCACCATTGTTAATACGCTTTTGACGCCGCATTATCGGTTCCTGTTGCTCGTAGCGTCGACTGCGCGTGGAATTAAAAATAGATGTGGGATACAGGGGTACAAAATAAAGTAAGGAAATCTCGGTTGTTCGAGCTATTTATTTTCTGTTCGCTATTTAATACCTCACGCAGGAACAGGCAACTGTAACCCGCTAATATTTTCGAAGCGCTAAAAAAGTGTACCGCTTCAAGAGCAATTCTATAAACCGAGTTTCGATAAAACGCGTCGATGACATAGCGTTTGTTGAAATAGAGTATCAATTAAATGTCCGGAACCAATATTACACACCCTACATGACTTACCCTCGCCCCAGTATGTGCAATATTGGTGTCCTTGCAAGAACAAAAATGAAAACAAAAAGAGCGACGCGTGACTTTTCAAAAAGGATCGGTGGCCCGTGCTAGCAAGACGCATATTTAAATTTTTTGACACATGAGTTTCTTTTGTTGGATGCAAGACTCTATGTATCGGTTTGATTAATGAATAAAAATATGGGGGCACTATTTACATAAAGATAATATTATCGAGCTGGAAACTAAATGAGTGGGACTGTTAGTTACCTCGTACAAAGAGCAAAGCGCGGCTGGTGTATGCAAGGTGTCACAAAAGAAAATTTACACGTTCTTTTTTACCGCAAAAATAAACTAGGAATCGCCGAACGCTCATTCTCCGCCCAAAGGTATCCCTAGAGGTCACAAACAGATGCCAAAGTTTCAGCCCGATCCGATAACTTAATCAAAAGTTATAAGTGATTTTCTGAAAATTTCAATGGGAAAATGGCGGCCGGCGGAGTTTTCGAACACATGGGGCTCTATGGCACCAGAAACCGAAAACGGGCAAAAATGGGCTTCATTTTCCCATTGAAATTTTCAGAAAATCACTTATAACTTTTGATTAATTTATCGGATCGGGCTGAAACATTGGCATCTGGTTGTGACCTCTAGCGCAACCTTTGGGCGGAGAATGAGCGTTCGGCGATGCCTAGTTTATTTTTTGCGGTAAAAAGACCATGTAAATTTTCTTTTGTGGCACCCTGTAGATAGGGTTACTGCATTAGTGCAGCAAATGCAATTCATTCCAAGGCAAATATCCACCACCAAACATCCGAAGTCTAACTTGGCTACAGTAACAACGTGGCTCAGGTACAGTAGTAAAGACAGCGTTCCCCTCTGTGCACATAGCCTGTGCACTTTTGTAGGCTCTAACTCTTCCCAGGTGCATGCGATTAAGATAAATATGTTAACCCGTCACTAATACAAACATTCACTGTTTATACTTTAATAACGCCGCAGAGATATTTTGCCGTTTCACCGGGAGCAAAAAAACAAACAAACAACATATTCTTGAGGAGCATGAGGACCACGTTTTTTGTGTTGTGTAAAATTTTTGCAAATGTTTTCACATCTGTATTTGTATATTTCCATAGAGGCGCGCCCTACAGTACACCAGTTTACTCAATGTATTCAAGAGATCATCGCTGATGATATCATTTTCTATGGCTGTGTGGTGGTTCACCAAGCAAAAAGGAGCAGGGGACTTTGACATTGGTACACCTTGCTATGAGGTTATCCTGCCAAAGTAACCTCGGTAAGCTACTCTAATCAAATCAGAGTGTTGCTACTACATGCGCCAACGCTCGGAGTCTGTTCAACGGAACAGGTTCTGAGGTTAAAATAACTGGTACATGGTGCAGTGCTCTGGCTTCCACGTAGAGACACTTATTTATGTATTTATTTATTGAAAAATACCGCGACCTTAAAGAAGGTAATTGCAGGAGTGGAAAGGGGAATACATAGATTCATGCCAATAAAACACAAAAAGATGAATGAAGTACGCATCCCATAGAAAAACACTACGAACAGTTAAAAATGGGATAAAAAAATGAAAGATGTTTACAACTCCCTGTAATTCCGAATTAGAGCGCAGCTCTTAAGAAGGAGGGGGAGGTACGCCTCTCCCTCTCATTCATGTACACTCTCCTTCTCCCCTCCTCCTCCTCTCTTCCTCCCGTGCTCCTCCTCTCCTCCTCTGCTTCTCCAGCTCCCCTTCTTTCCTCCTCCTCCTACCCCTTGCTTGAGATATTTTGACTTTGCGATATACAGTGCTCAAAAATCAAAAAAATAAGTAGATATTGTATATTGTCACGGTTTATTTCCTGGGTTCTCCAACGTTCTCGTCCCCGATCCTTCTCCCGAGCACCTCTTCTCATTCTTCCCTTTTAGGGGCGAAGCTTCTTAGGGGCGAAGCTCCTGAGGGGCTAGCCATGTCCGTCCGTCCGTCCGTCCATCTGTCCATCTGTCTGGCGTCCAGTGCTCGTGCTCCTGCTTGTGAGCTCACGTGCTCACGTGCTCGTGTAGGGCAAAAAAAAGATAAAAAAGATGAAAAAAATGGTGAACAAAAATGTTTGCGCCGTCGACAGGATTCGAACCTGTGCGGGGAGACCCCAATGGATTTCTAGTCCATCGCCTTAACCACTCGGCCACGACTGCGGGACGAGTAGGGGCTCTGAGATGTGGTAGTAACTCAAGAGCTGGGGATGTCATGGATGAAACGTTGCATGTAGCCGCACAACGTCTATACAGGAGAGGGCGCTGCGGTCAAATTCGTATATAATCGCGTTCAACTTTGCATGCATTGGCTCAACGTTTATAGACGAGAGGGCGCTGCGGTCAAATGCTCAAATGCGTATATAATTACGTTCCATACCACACATTCTCTTTCTGATATGGATGAAAACGAACGAAAGGCTCGGCATGCTGCGGCTCAGCGTCTACGCAGACAAGCACCACCAGAGCTTCGCCCCAATCAACATCATTCACCACGTGGAGATGCGGTCAATTTTTCTTCTTCGCTGTTACACTCGCGCCCCCCCCTCCCCCCTATGAATGGATAATGATCGATTTCATAGACCGAGTTCAGGTGCATGGAGTGTGTGTCGGTGAACGTGGGACGTAGTGCTTAAGTTGGCTACGATGTGCCGTGAATGTTGCATTGGTATGATGGGGACTGCCAGTACAATCACGAACTTGAAATGTCATGGCACCCAGGTGACGAAGACCCTCACAGGGACCTCTGTAGCGTGGAAGGAAGTTTTCAGCCCGGCCTTTCTTTCTGCAATTACGCAACACTCCGAACTGAAGTGGTCTTCTAGAAACTACCGCACTTGATCGAAGGTTTTGTCGGTGGGCTTCTGCGGAACTAGAATTTTCTTGAGCTTCTTGTAAGCTCGAACATCCACCATGTTGAAGAACAACTTCAGCCTTTTCTCCCAGGGTGCTTCATTAATGTCCACAAACTTTTCCAACCCCTCAAAGTACGACCTAATGTTGTCGCTGTTTGGGTTGAACTCAGAGATGCCCTCTAGGCGTTGCGGAGGATGGGACGTTGACATATTGTGGAACGAAACAGTGCACTTATATGTTCCGCTAATCTCGCCCCCTCCGTCGTTTGCGTGAGGCTTGCCCTCGCTTTCTCGGTGCTGCGTCTTACTTGACTGGCCGTTGTGCCGAGATACCGGCGACGCTGCCGTGAGCTCCCATCTTCGTCCCCTAATTGTTCTGTCGTGGCCGAGATAGGAAGACCAGACCCAGCCGGTGTGAATGGAACAAAAGAGGGGCGTTTATTCATTGTACACTCTCTTTATATAGCCGCCGCTATCGGGGCGATGAGTTCAAGGTGCTGACGTCAAGGTGACGCTTTTATCATGACATGACACTTTTCTCCTCTCGATTTCGGGGACTGCTTTGAACTCTTGGGTGCTCAACTAATTATTAAGAAAGCGATGTTTCTGAACACGTAATTCTCAGATGTTTTCCAAAATGTGGGATCGCAAATTGTAGTCAAGTCCAGATAACAAAAAGAAACTGCTTCGGCGAGAATTAATCGTCGTCTTCAGAAAAGACAAGCGCTTGCAAGACCGGCTCGGACCACGCTCCACTCACACCCATCACGCACCGCCGTGCTCGGGAGGGCGACATGCTAGCTTCGCCGATCGCGGCTGTACTCTGTTGTTTTGGACTTATACCTATTCAAGTAACGTACATACTTTCCAGCCAAACAAAGAACGGGGAATCGTTTTTGGGTTGCCATTCTGCGCTGGAATCTGCCCGGAGATCTTGCACCATTTAACCGAGCAGTCGATGTGTCCAGACGCATCAATGCTAGGAATTCTCCGCTCAGACAACTGTCAAGTACGGAGAGTTAGTGAACGGTGCTGACAAGGTTAGTTATCTTGAGAGTTAGTTGGAGTGACATAACCGCTAACCTGAAAGCGTCCGCACTTTTTAGCAGCCTGCAGATTTCGGAACGATAAATATGTCTATTTAACAATGCTGTTTTTTTTTTTATGACATTTCTTGAAGTTGTTTACTCGTGTGACAAAGATCTCGAGTGAAAAACGATCAAGATGAATGTTTCTATGTGTCTGATCTTTCCCGCATGAACGAAGTGGTTCTGAGGGTTTCTCGACACTCACTCCATTTCTCAGAAAGAAAGAAAGTGAAGAAAAAGCAAGTTTAAATGTTTCGAGCTCCTCGGCTTCCGGCATTAGTCACAGTATGAGATTATGTATAAGAATCGAAACGTAACAATCGTTTTACACTTAAACTCGTCTCTCAAGGTTTCAGGGTCTTCCACTAACAAGACCTTTATCGACGGCAGTACTTCCAGGTAGAATGACAGAACAATGTCCGAGATTGCTGCGGACGTGGATGAGTAACAACGTGCGTTTGGGTAACAACACACCTCGGCATGTTTAGAGCGCGGTGCTGCGTATGGCAGCTGTAAAGGTCCGGCTGCGTTGGTGTGATTAATGCCAAAGGTTGTATGCGTGTGGCCCGAGGGCACGCCTGCTCTTTGTCGCTGGTGATATTCGTGCCGTAATACCACAGCTGCGCGCCTGTGGCACGGAGTGCAGGGACCGCTGGCGAAAATATGCGATCCGGTGGGATTCCGAAACCTAAAAGTGCGTCCAAATCGAGCGTTTTTTTCCGAATGCCATAAAACAATGCACGCGCCTTAGATATGTTTTGGAATGAGTCGATTTAGTGTCTTTCAATAATATCCTGCAAGTTTTTCTTTGGTTGACACCGTAGCTTTAAGCTTAATTTGCTAAAAGTAAATTACTCGAAAGAAATGACTAAAAGGACGTTAATGTAATGTAACTACAGTAATTATAATTACTTTCTGTGGTGTAATAAACAACGTAATATAATACTTGTTTGGGCAGGTAATTTTGTAATGAAATACTTTCAGGCGGTAATTGGGAGATAATTACTAGTTACTTCTGAAATTAATTTTTCGAGACTCATTTGTGCGCCGAGTTTGTGACACGAGACTCAAGAGCGATACAAACATGCAAAGGCGGCGTAGAAAAGCGAAGCTGACGAGGATAAGGTTTCAAGTTACGACATAGCTCGAAGGCCGGGGTTGACGAAGTTCCATACAGGACGGATTCATTATGCCATGTGATTGCGGACGGTACCAGTCTACACTGCGGGAGAAACGCCACAAAGAAGGTCAACCCATCTTAAAACATGATACAAAAAGTGGTTCATCTCAAATCCCTTATCAAGGGTCCAGAAATGGCCTTGAGTAGCCTTGTCTTTGACAAGTAAAGATGTTCTTGCAGACAAAAACGACAGAAAGCGAGAAAATCAGGCATTGCGCAAAAACGGGTCTCGTCTTGCTTTGCCCGCGCTAAGCCTCTCTGCCTTTTTCTGCTTTCACCTGGGGAAGTTTAGTCAAAAAAAAAAGTTAAAGTGCAGATATTATCCTTTGTTCGTTAGGCAAGGACACATCTTAGGAGGCGCGCTCAACGCCCTCCTTCCCTTTCCCTTTCTGGCGACGTTTCTGCGCCGGTAACATCTGTCCCCCTTGCGTAACAACGCCCGATAACATGCGCTCTTCTTTGTTTTGTAACTACACTCCTCAAGAACGATGTCCGGGAATGCGTTAACGAGTGCTCTTGGGAGGAAACTATTAGACTGTGCCCAAATCAGAAGAGAAACATCGTTCCCGAACCGCATATTGGGTTCGGGAACGATGCCGCCAAAGGCCACAAAAGAAGCAGTTTAGCACATGTCAGCATGAGCCGCTATGACTGATGTGAAAAAATGAAAGACCTTTACAACACTCTGTAACGCCGAATTAGAGCGCAGCTCTTGAGGAGGAGGAGGGAAGGGTATTCCTCCCTCCCTCCTCCTCACCTCCCCTCGTCCCTCCTCTTCCTCGTCCTCCTCCTTGTCGTCATCCTCCACCTTAACCTCGTCCTCCTCCCCTCGTCCTTCAAGCTCCTCCTCTCCTCCTCCTCCTCTCCTCCTCTCCTCTCCTCCTCCCTCCTCCTCCCCTCCTCCTCTCCTCATCCTTCCCCCTCCTCCTCCTCCTCCCCTTCGCCTTGTCCTCCTCCCCCTCCTCCCCCCCCGCGCGGTGCATTATGGGGCATTCCCCATACTGCACCGCGCGTTCTCGCCGACGGCGACGGCGACGGCGAATTTTACGCCGCTCAAGCCGGAAACAGGCACCTAAGAGTTGCGCTTTAAAAGTGTTGCCATGACCCGACCAACCAAAATTAATGAGTACTTCCTCAATAATTAGGAGGACGAAATAACATCAGCCATTCACAAATTCATTTCACAGTTGAATGAACGGCGAAAGCTGTGATCCGCTGCTTTTTGCAATACCTAAAAGAAGCTGTTAATTATGTTTAACACTTCCGGGGTGGGAGTTACTGCCTATAGGAATTCAAAGATCATTTGGAAGTAATTTCACCAGTTTTCAAGGCGATTGTAATGTTATGCAATTACCTCCAGTCTGCGGCAATTCGTAATTTAATTTAATTACAATTGCGCATTGTTAAAAACAGTTGTAAGTAATGTAATGAATATACTTTTGAGACGTAATTCTGCCATCTGTGCTTGAAGGTAATTAATAATCTAATTATTTCCGAAGATTTTTTGTTTTTCCTGATTGGTCCTCTTTTAAGGTTAAAATGTCAACCTTTTTTCTGATGAAACGTCCTTTTCGAAGGAAGAATTTCGCCGCCGTTTCGAGAAATATCCTGACTAGTTCAAATATCTTATTATTTGAGTATGTACATGAGCAGAAGTTTTCTAACCTCAAATAGTCAAAACTCAAAACTAAAGCGTCACGCGAACACTATGACGTAGATCAGTGGTGCACAACGGAAAACTTAGGCGGGCCAAAATTACGTTTATTGAAAACTGTGCGGGCCGCACCTAGTGCGACGTGTTGCATATTTCGGCTGCGGTCAGGCTTCCGATACCAGGTGTCATCGCACTCATTACCGTCTTTAGCACATCTCGTAATGTCATGTCCGTCATGGCAAATCGAAGGTGGTTCTTGTTGAGAGTCATCAGTGCGAAAGTCTGCTCACAAACATACGTGCTCCCGAAAAGTGATTACAGTTTTCAGGCGCGGTCTACCAGGTTTCCGTACTTGTTCTTGTTTAGGTTTTTGTTGAACTCATGCAGCTGACATTCGCGATGCACAGTCCTCAGCGTTGGTGACGCTGGAGGTCGATGAGCTCCAGTTGCATCGTCGGATCGGAGTCCTCCGATCTGACGACGCAACCCCTAAGAATCGCAACGGGAAGAGAGAGGCTTGATAGCCTCCGTGGTGAAAGAGGGAAGAGGATCTGTTGAGAGAGAGCAAGGAGTTTTGGTGTTCCGTTTACAGACATGTTGAGCAAGAACCACACCATAGACAGGGATGACTGCACGCGCTGTTTTATTGCTGTCAGCGGGATTAGTGGAGAGTAGTTCCTTCGCCGAAGACTGAGAAATGTAGGTCATAGGGTTGCACTGCTGCTTGCCAAGCGGAACGTGCGCTTGGTGGATTGAATGGCATTGTAAGCAACTTCCTGCGCTGAGCTGGGCCGCGGGCCGCTAGAAAAGCGCGCGCGGGCCTATGCGGCCCGCGGGCCATATGTTGTGCACCCTTGACGTAGATCAATAAATTAAAAAGGACGCTGTAGGAAGGCAACGAAGTCGACGTCATACAGATTTGTCCTAGAGCAACCAAACAAGCTGGACTGACAGAGTCTGCATTCAACTTTGAGACCTCTTCATGAACGCAGCCATTTTGTGGCTTGTGCGTGGCGGGCGCGGCTGGCAATCTTGACAATTCAGAAATGTGCATTTCTCAATTTAAGTTACGTAATGAGGATTCTCGTGGACCGCTTTAAACCCTTCGAAGGACGGAAAGCCGTTCCCCGAGATTTCAGGTAACGTCTCAAATAAGTCTCAGCAATTGTTTTAAAAACAATGTTCGCTGATGTGCCGTCACCCTGGAGCGTAAGACACTTTGTGGCCATGTGCTCCTTCATAATGAAGAGAATGGTGAATTTATTTCATATTTATTATTTCTACATAATGGTGCGTGTTGAGACGTTCTCCTTGCTTTCTCTAAGTGTCAACTTTTGTATTTTCCACAGTATTGGGTTGCTTCAAAATGTTATGTTTATAAAATGATTGACCCAAATATTTCTGGCTCGCAAAATATAATACGCTTGTCTGTGTTTTTTTTTTGTGACCCACACTTGCGGGAAAAGTATTTTTATTAATAGAAATGTATTTATACACTGGGTTTTCACAAGAATAAACTCTCACACTCAACCGCAACATTTGGCTGTTTCGCGTAAGTTAAAGGTACTTAAATCATATAGACGAAAGGAAGGTCATTTAAAAAAAATGAATACAATAATACTATAAAATAGCACTTGGGATCAAGCGATTTCCAGCCAGGTACTATACGAATTTAGTAAAGTCAAATATTCACAGTACTTGATCAAGCCGAGAAACGCCGCCGGAAAGCGATGTGTTGAGCCAGCCTACAGATGATGTGTGTGGATGATACGGCGATAGTGCAGTCCCGCACTTGATGCGTACGGTAGTTAAACACACTCCGGTCTTTTTGAGTATAATCCAGCAAGAGCAAACGTTTATTGTTTAAGGGTGTAGCATCGTTTTTAAGCATCCCCCTAAAGAAATCGGTAGTCACTTTGTTTCAGGGGTCTTTCGAAGGAACCGAATGTAAACAAAACAAAATTATTTTTAGCGTTGCTGAATAGAAAATATTTAAATTTAAGACAACTTCTTAACTCTTTCTTTTTTTTATCAAGTCATAGAAAGTAAGCTTTTTTATGAACTTAAGACATTCCGATTTCTGCTGTTTTTGTGTCTGTAAGATGAACATAGTTCATTATAAAAACACTCGTAAAAAACGAGCTTCAAATCGCAACGTTGGTGCTAGTGTTTGCTTTTTACCACTACACTATGTTTCTTCAAAATGAATATATTGGCATATAGAAGAGGTATGAACGGCTCTTCAAACGTATAAAATCACTTTGTTTACATAATAAACATGCTATGCTTGCGAAATGTAAAAAAATATGTTTGGAGCATTGTTGTGTCTCCATATGAAAAGACGTCGTAAAAATCATTCGCAAAAATCAAGATGTTATAGTTCAGAAGAAGCCGAAGACCAAACACCTTAACCTATCTAAAACTTTTTGTCTTAAATAGAACATCCCAGAAACGTGTTTTGGAGCCATCTGTATGAAAATAAAACTTCTAAATGCTAAATCAATATTTATGGAGTACATTGACACTGCTATCTTTACAGGCGTGCAATAGTGCAAATGATTACCGTGGAAGCACTAAACTTCCAGAGCACACAAGGTTCGGCTATCATAATGACGCGGGATATGCGATGACTCATGACGATCCTAAGGAAATTAAGTTTAAGGTAAGAATTCCAGAGCTCTGTAATCCTTCCGTACATTCTCATCACAACATTGTAACTAGCGCTGTCAGCCGTTTTGTTCCGCTGAAAATTCCGCGAGAATAAGCAGAAAGAACGGGCAAAAGGCAGCGAGGTATTGATAAATGCACTTTGCGTACCGAAACTCAACTGCTGGAAAAAATAGTAGTTGTTGAAAACGTTTTATTTAGGTATAGCAGGTTACGACGCGGCCGGTTGCAAGCTTTGCCGAGAAAGGGGAAGGGGAAAGAGATATGGGGGAGGGTAGGGGGAGGAAGAAGTATATTAAGTCGGCTACACCAGCCGTTCTGATGCAAGCTAACAGCGAGTCGAAGACAAGCTTCCTAGCTTCATTGGCGCCTCTTGGTGCCGTCCAAGCCTCGAGCGTCTTGGGTCGACTCGCTGGGTTGAGCTTGGTTAGTGCGGCCTCCCTCTCCTGTCGCCTTGCTGAGCACTCCCACAGCAGGTGATGCAGAGTGGCGAGAGGCGCTGAAGGATGGTCGTAAGAGGCTGTATCGGGGGTGAGGTCTACGGTCCGCTCCGCCTGAGGTGAAGTGGGGCTAGTACCGCAACGGTCACCACCGGCATGCTCTGGGGAACGTAGTCCGATGCGGGCGAGGTGGTGTGGTGTCCAAGCGCAGCCGGTCGCGATACGACAAAGTTGGACCTCGGCCGCCCGCAGGTACCCCCTAGAATTGGGACCGCGCACTCAGTTGACCGGGTGGACAGGCGCCGCCTGGCCTCGGTGCGGGTGTGCGGTGGTGGTGAGGTGTCAGTGTTTGTGCCCGAGTCGCAGGTTGAATTATCAAAAAGGCGTAGGAGCGGCTGACCGGTCGAGGGGCAAGTCAAGGACGCCCTTGCCAGCCGGTGTGCCGCTTCGTTGCTCTGAACACCCGAGTGGCCCGGAGCCCAGACAACCTTCATCTTTTCAGTGGGACCCAGAATCAACTGAAGCGCCGCCATGGCCGCGCGGATGGAGGAAACTGTTGGAGATTGAAGGGAGGCCGATAAATGGCACGCGCTGACAGCTTTCGTCGAGTCGGAATGCAGAAGGGTTTTTATGGACGTGAGCCCTCCAGTGGCGGTGTCACGGAGCGCCAGTTCCACTCCCAAGAGAAGCGCTCGGAACTCAGCCTCAGGGGAGTCAAGCCCTGGCGGGAGCCAAATACTGGAGGTTGACCCTAAGGCCAGGCAGCAGGCAGTGGCGGCAGTGGAGCTTGATTCTGGCTCCGTAGCTGCATTACAGCAGTATCGACACACTCGAGATCCATTGGCGTTAGCAGCGCGTTCGTGCGCTGCGGCTTGGAATCCACGGCGACTGGGAGGGCCGCCTCCTGCGCGGGATGGCGTTGGATTGCAGGAGGTGAGGTGCGGCAGGCTCCATGGTGGCGGAGGTGGGGTGGGTGCGGAACCCCTTCAACGGGCCGCAGGCCGAGCAGCCTGAGAATGGAGGGCCTGGCCTGGACCTTTAGGGGCGGTGGTGCTGCCCGAGGCGTGCCTCGTGTAGAAGGCCGCCAGTGGTGTGGAGGCCTGCATGAACCTCCTAGCGTGTTAATGGGCGTAATATTTCGGAAGGCCCGTGACTCTGCACATTGCACGCCGATTTAGAATCTCTAGGGCCTCTTGTTTTTTGTCTGGTGAGACCTACGTGTTGGGCACCACAGATTATTTTGGCCTAGATCAGACTTCGAATCAGAATGCGTAGAGTGTGGGTGTCAGCGCCCCAATCCTCGTCTGTTATGCGTCGAATGAGGTGGAGCATATGTTGACGGGGGCTTTGATTTTGCTCAGTCATGTGTTAGCTGGTCCGTGCGTGGACAAGAACACACCGAGGACCCGAAGCACGTTGGTGGCGACAATGACGGTGCCCCCCAACTTGAGCTCTATAAGCGAGGCCGCCTCGCGGCATGCGGTGGTGTAACCATTAATGGCGTATTCTGTCTTGTCGGGTGAAGGGGTTAGGCATGTCTGGACAAGAAACTTGTCCTTCTTCCTGGACATCATCGCTTTGAGGACCGACTTGGCCGCCCTTCGCCCGGATTGTGATGTCGTCCTCTTAAATTGCGTGTCGGATGGCGGGAATCTCGTCAAGGTGGTAACTCAAGTCGGCCATCACTAGGTTGTAAAGTTGTGGTGAAAGCACTGCGCCTTGTGGGACCCCAGCCCTAGAGGAGCTGGTGGTGCGTAGGCCCTGCCCACTGAAGTGCTGAAGGTGCGCCCACCAAGGAACGCTGGAATATACTGCAGGGGCTTGCCAGTAAGACCTGAGGCGAACGCAATGGCTACTCTGGTTCGATGTGCTACAGCATCAAATGCCTTTGTCACGTCCACGGCGAACGCTATATTGACGTCGTATCGTGGGCGCTTACCCGTGAGTTCCTCAGCAAGGAGAGCGAGCGAGTCTTGCGTGCTGAGTCTCCGACGAAAGCCGGTCTGGCAGGGGTGGAGGACGTTGTTGGCTTCAACGTGCCATTCCAGCCGCATCAGTGCCATCCTGTCCATGAGCTTCCCGGCATGTGAAGCCAATTAAATTGCCGCATGTTCAAAAGCCGACTTGGGGTTTGGCCGAGATTGGGGATAGGTATAACCGTGGTGTAGCGCCAGGTGGCGAGAAGTTGGCCCACGTCAAAGGCTCTATTGAAAACGTTTAGGAGTTCTTGCATAGCCGCTTCTGGAAGGTTGCGCATGGTTGGAACAGTTACCATGACGGGCCTGGGGGCATCGTGCAACTTTGTGATTAAGAATGGTGCGCCTTGTAGCTCCGCCATCTTGAAAGGCTCCTTCATACCTGGATTCATGTTTGCAGATGGTGAGTGCAAGGATCTGATATTGACCAGGTCGTAACTTGTGGGCACTCCTGGGGAAAAATAGAGGGCCAGCAGCCTCATCAGCAAATACTGCGCTGGTAGCCGTTCGGAGGAGCGTGCATTTTGCCATCGCACGCATCGTCGCCCAGGCTTCGGCAGGTGACGTGCGTCCGCTAAACGATATGAAGGGATCGATCCATTCTTTTCGCGAGAGCTCCAGAGAATACCGCTTTACCTCTACCGAGGCACAATTTCAGAGGACTCGGTCCGCTGGGAGTTGGCCGTCCTTTAGGTAGCGGTGTTAAACCTTTATCCTCGACTTCCGAAGATTCAGCAAGTGTTGATCAGGAGTCGGAGCTTCTGGTCCTACATAAACTGATAGCGTCGCGTTTTTTTTTAATGATGCGATCTAAGTTTGGGTTGTCAGACGGCAGCTCTGCGAGTACTGCGCGGAAAGTTTTCTCACTGGATTGTGTTGACAGTATGTTTAAAGAGAGCCATGGATCTCCCGCCAAGGTTGATAATTACCGAGACGTGGTTGCTGCACCAGGTGTCGTTGAGCACCACCCACGTGCATCGCAGGCTTGGTGAATACCAGGTTACATTTGGCGACGTGCACTCCTGACCCTGATTATCAGCCCGACGGGTCACCGCGTGAGGCGAATTGGCAAGACTGAGGCCGGCCGCGAGTACCGCGTCCAGTATTCGATTTCGACCCCCACGACGCGTTATATGCGTTGAAGTCTCCACCAGTCAGAAACAGGCAGAGGGTGATTTGTGTTAGTACACATATTTTGAAGCCATTCAGCATCTTGATCGCCGGTGGTGCTGTTCGGCCTCTGGTACACACAGACCACTGCGGTGTGTTTGTCTTGGAGGCGCACCGATAGCGCCGTCACAGCGCGCTGTTCGGAACAGTATCTAGACGTTTCGAGCTGGGCAAAGGGGATAGATTTTTTGACCACCACCTGAGTATGGGCCTGTAGTGCAGGAATGACTCCGGGTGCCTTTTCTTTTTCCACGTGGACCCTTCTGGGTGACGACGATGATAGGGGTACTAAAGGCTCGGTAGCCGGCGTTGTGAGGCTCGGGCACGCGGACTTCCTGTAGTAGGATAATGCTGGGGGGTCGGGGGGGGGGGGGTGCTTGTTGCCAGCCGTCTTTTGAATCCCGGACCTTGCTGTTGGTAGGTCAGTAACTTAGGTTGAGATATGGAGATATTTATGTTCGACCTAAATATCTCAATATTTAGTTCGAAACATTGAGATATCCTGTCCTCCTAAGGTTATACGTTCTTTTACCTTGTCTTTTTTCTTCGACCAAGATATCTCGCTTTTACCACAGTCTCGGGTATTCGACATCATGATTATATCTTGATTATAATATGAGGAATTCAAAGAACTATTACAGCATGATAAAAGTGAAAATGTATAATCTTGCATTCATAGATTTTAATTGACATAAACATTTATATATCTATAAAAAAACATGTGATTTGAAGCTAGAGTCGAAAGTGTAGGAGTGTATAAAAAAACATTGTTGACTGAAGAAAATATCTCTTCTATTAAAGGGTTTGACTTCGTGAGCCAAGGCACATTTTTTAGTGAGGTCCTCTTGTCGATAAAATTATTCAGCTATGCTTGCATAACTTTGTATATAAAATACAGTCAACTGAGAAAGAAATGACTGCATGAAGAAACTGATTCCAGAATAATAATATATACATATCGAGAAAATGAAAGGACCAAGGACCGAGCCCTGCGGTACACCTGAAGAAATATGAATACTTCATGAATTACGGGAGTTTATGACTGTATTAGGCCCTGTCAAAAAGCAAGTTTTATTCCCAAGAACAACACTGTTAACCAATTAGGAATATGAGTTTGTGCTACAGAAGCTGATGTTGTGCATGATCAAACACTTTCAAAATGTTCAAGAAACGTAGCGTCAACCTTATAATCAATGCTGATTGAAATATTAAATTAATGTACATAGCCTACGAGGAGAGTGTCACATAAATTCACCTTGCAAAGTCTGTGTTGGTGCCTGAGATTAATAGGTTCCTCTAAAAACCGTATGTCAGTTGAATGCGTGTGGTCAAGCATATTAGAAACACTTACTGTAGTGAATATAGGTTTGTATTTTGAAAAGCAGTTTCGATCATCTAACCTAAAAAATACAGGAGGACATTTAAGACTCCCTACCTGTAGGAATGCTTTCGCATTCGTACACTCAGCGCATTACTGCAATCCGCGGGCCCCGCTCCTCCGTGGCTCGACATGGCTGAAAGCAGTGCACAAGCACGGGAAACATTATGGCACAGGGAGAGGGAGCGGGAATTTCCCGCTATCTCCCCCCCCCCCCTTCCTGACCTCGGGTTACAGGGAAAGGAGCGGGATTATCCCGCTCTCCCCCCATCCCCCTTTTCCGAAACTCCGGCCACGCCTACCATATGACCCGAAAAGAGAGAAACAGGGGCGGCCGCGTGCTCGGCACCCTCTCCCTTTTATTGGCGTGCGGGCTGCAGCGCCAGGAAGAGGGCTTCTCTGTGAGGTGGTGGTCCTTGGGACTATAACGCGTCGCAGTCGATGGAAATGTATTCCTCATTTCGCTCATCCGCAATTTAACTGCCGTTTTTCGCGGTCACAGACAACGACGGCTGCGCTTCATAGGAAGCGTTAATGCTTTCGCATTAAAAGTGGGACTATTTCGCCGACCTTCCAGTCAGTAGGAGCTTAATAAGTTAGCCCTAATAGTGAAAACTGATCGTGGCCAAAATTATACATGGTATAATCGTAGTGTTTGCCAAGTAGCTTGGAATTAATTTCATCCTGCCAGCTGAAGAAGACATTTTCAGATTTTCAGGTGGTTATAAAATTCGGACAAGCTTATTACAAAATTATTTTTCTGGAGCAGGTCATTGGGTAAAAATTAAGGCTGGGATCACTTATATCGCAGAAAAAACTAAGAGTGGACGTTAAGAGTATCACTTCCAAATTCAGACAGTAGAGTTCCTGATGTTTCAGACAACTTGATCTCGTTTAATGGCGTGTAATTAACTATAGACCTTAATTTTTTAACTCTTTGTGTCCGACTTATTGGAAGGGCTGAGTGTCGTAGTAATAGCTTTTATGTTACGGAGATTTCGCGTTTCTAACCAAATTCAGACGCATTGTGTGCCTGCCAGTCAAGAAACTGTCAAGGTTTTCTGCATGATTATTTCATTCAATGTCAATAACAATATTGTGTGCTCCAGGTGTGCCAGCGAGTAGAAGTAAGACGCTTTAATATTTTGTAGCACGTGGCTAATTTATTAACATCACTGGAATTACAATCACACGTGCCGTCGACATTTCTTTGTGTTTTTTCTTGCCTTCCTTTCTGCCTTTCAAATAACGTTAATCCGCGAGGTTTTACTTAAAGATAATACGTTTAGGCCAATCTTTCTCTCTACTGTACATATTTCACGAAACTATTTTCAGTGACAGGTTAGAAAGGACTTCGATGCTTTGCTTCAAGCGTGAAAATTCTGGCTTCGGTTGCACTTCGTCGCCTGCTGCAGTGAAAGCCCCGCAGAGAGCAACTTGCGCATACTGGCGGCGCAGCACCTACTGAGTTCTTAACCTGTTACCAACAATAAAGGTTTTTTATTAATATTATTTGCGACTTTAAATCTGCGGGAATGGAAAAAGAAATTTATCCTATTGTATGTAATGATTCAAAGTATTATTCATTGTACCTGTCAAACTTGGTAAACATGTGACATATAAAGACAACAACTACATAGACTCGTTTAGTGTGCATGCATTCATTTTATGGTTTTGATATTTGACTCAATCCACAGATCTGCTACGCCACTAGAATATTTACCAATATAAGTTTTGGTGTGGCTTTCTTTGACATGGAATTCGAAGACACCACAGAATCATGCAAAAAAGCAAATACGGCCATTTCACCTATGCAGCCGGTTACTGGCGTGTTCATAATGTTTCATCTTACTTCAAAAAAGTTGTGAAGCAGCCGAATTTCACACAGTCCGGTACAGCTTGCTAAACAATGCAGAAGGTTTGGTGACCATATTAAATCTGAATAAAAAGCATTTTCACCGCTATTGTCTATCTTCTACGGGCAACTATTCACTTAAGTGGCGCAAGGATTCAGACCAAAAGTGCTTCCTTATTAAGGCGGAGTAAGAGGTAAGTGTATTCCGCTAATATCGTAGTTAAACAGATGTTCGACCTGCCAGCGACGTCTTGATTTTTCGTTTCATTGTAACGAGCAGGGTATGAAAGGTAATCCGAGCAGACTGACGACGCGATTCGGCTTCCCGCTCTCGCACGGCCGGATCTTGGCGGCGTCGACGCAGCCTGACGACATGCTTCGGCCTCTCGCTCTCGCACGGCTGGATTCTGTCTGCGAGCGCGCGCTGCCGCCGCCTTGCGCGCTCTCCGCTCCGCAGCCTTGTCTACTGCCTCCATCCAGCTAAACTACGAGCAGCGCCAAGAGCGAGTGCCTTTTAAGCGCCATCTGTCGTCTCTACATAAAGTTAATTCCGGAACACGCCATCTCTTGAGCCATTCATAAACTAAACCTCGAAGTGGCTACATACCCACAACTAGGAGGGACAGACCCACGCCTTAGGAGCTTCGCCCCTAAAGAAGACTGGACCACTGGTGGAAGAAAAACCAAGAGGAAAATAACAGATAAATTTGGCTAGATCCAGTACGCTGGGATCCCCCGATACAATGGGGTTAGCCGCATATCCAAATCCAAGTGTAGTGGTTGCCGACATGGACTATCGGCGCACACAAATTAAGACACCTCAAATGAGTGGATTCTTCATTTCCTTTTAAGATTCAATTGGCAAAGGTTACATTTTAAGCTTATTGCGCGTAAATTTGAATCTGCGGGAACATATTGGGATATGTCACGGCTTCAGCGTGATGTATGTGTATTGGGCAAAGACTAGTTTACCGTTATTTGTTTTAGCTTAAGTTTAGTTGTATCCAGCGTTCTGTATCTTTATGTGTGCACACACAACATCTGGACTCCTATCTTCGCCGCGGTGGAGTATTGTGCATATATTATAATCTAATCATAATTAGGCCGGGGCGGGAACAAATGTTGAAGATTTCCTGATACTTCCTACAAAAATGGTGGGTTATAAAACAAATGAATACAGACAGTTTAGCGGTGCTTCCAGGGAAGCAGTCCTGAATTGGTTTTCAAGCACGAACTACCCGTGGATATGGTTATCAATTCCTTCATCTGAAACTGGAATTTAGAAGAAAGGCACATTTGCTGGACGTATGAACCCAGATCAAGCAAATGATTTCTTCCGCTTGCGTCAGGACATTCCAAAACCATAAAGGAAGTGTTGCGCACGACCGTCCTATCTACCTTAAACAAATCGTGTCACCATAATACTGACACAATTTTAAAAGATAAATTCCCCGTTTAAGAGAGACTGGTTACCCGAATGGTCTCTTGGTCAGCTTGTGTGAAAACATAAAAACAAAACTGAAGTGCCAAACATCAAACTCAGGTGGAACGCATCAGACAAAAAGCTAAACAAAAGATCGCAATAGTACCCTACATAAATGAAATAACACAAATTAAAAAAAAGATAGCTGCGAGGTAGGACCTCAAGGTTGTGTGCTCTGCACCAAACAAAGCATATTCCATGTGCCGTAAGGTAAACCAGGACACCATCCACATGAAAACCTGCAACATCTCTCACAAGACACGATATGCCACATGTTAAAAGGGGTAGGCTATCATATTTCCTTATCGTGTGGCAAGTGTTATACTGGCCAGACTGGCAGATGTATTAATTACAGGACAAGAGAACAAGCAGCATCTCTAAAATACACAACAGCAGGTCAACTACCAGCCCATTGCCGCAACTTTGAATGCAGCGCAGAGTTCATCAGCGTCACCATCATCGCAAAACTCAAGAACCAGTATACACGTGAGATGCTCGAGACCGGGGCCATAGAAGAAAACGAAGCAGCGCGCGTCAGGAAGCCTTCGATCAAGCTCAATACCAAATAAAAACAATATTTGCTGTGTTTTATGTCCCGGCGAACAGAAAGTGAATTAAATTTAAGTTATGTTCGTTTTTACAATATATGGGAGAGGGTATTCACTAGACTTCATATTTAAGGCAATGTTTAGAGCGCATGCTCAGAATGAGCTCACATTAATAGGCTGCTAAGTCCGGCAATCTTGGTGGCGCCGAATCCACGTGGCAAAAGAAATGTGGATGCTCGCCGCCATCACGAGCTCCGCTGTCGCACACCCAGCTATATCCGCCAGTGCACGTTTTCACGTTGCACGTTTTTACGTGGCTTTTAAAATAAAAAAAGCAAAAAGTCAGGGTTCAAAGAGAGGAAGAAGTATTAAACAACAGTTGATAGTCCAACGGTATGTGTGCCCATTTTTCTCTATACACTTTCTTTTTTTCCAAGTTCTGCTGGGCGTATTATATTATGAAATGCAAAGGCTCACTCTAACGAACTCGAAGCCAGGGACCTCAAAGAAGCGCCACCAGAGAGTTCAGGCAAGCGCAGCCTAATATGAAAAGCGTCAGGAGTCGAATAAGGCCCCGTACCCACGAGCATGTCAGAGACACTGGACCTACCGGCAACCTCAAAAGAACAATCGAACGCAAAAATGTCGTCAGAGGGAACAGATTCCGACGGATCGGAACCAAGAGCCGCCCAAACTCAAGAATTCTGGTTATACAATAAAAAGCCGAAAGCCACGAAGACCGAGGAACTTTCACATAGCGACAGGACGCAACGGAGAAGTGCTACGGGGACCAGAGTGAAAAAGAGAAAAAGACTACGTTGGATTGCCCTTCTCCGAAGACGAGAGCTCGCATGTCAGCGTCAAATACCGCACAGCGCAGAGTCGCAACGTACATCGCCGAGAGCTCCCGCACACAGAAATGCACGCGATGCCGAACAGCGTAACACGGTTGAAGAGAGTCCGCACAACATGTCCTTCCATCTCAAAAAGTCAGGGACACATGGGCAGGCAAGGAAAGAATGGACCCTTTTGAACGTCTCTGTAACAACGATTTACATACCATACGACGCTAGCGCTGGTGCGACGGCACGTGTGTTGGGGGTAGACGGCTGCAGTGGGACAGGAACAAGATAAAAGTGGTCAGGGAGGGTTGGGCAGTATCGCGATACAAATGTATCGCGATAGCATTTCAGAACTACATTTTGTATCTGTATTTCCATATCGCGATACATTTTTTCACCAGTATCTGTATTCCTGTTTGGTGGACAAATGTATCGAAATACATTTGGGATGTTTCTATTAGCGGTACAATCAATATGAAATGTATTTCGTTACGTTTCTTTAGAAATACCCCCCTCCCCCCCCCCCCCCGAAAAAACAAAAAAAGTCCGGAACGCATGTTTTTATTTACTTCGAGGGCACCAGGGCCAAGGAGATGCTGGGCCATTGTTACTGTGCTGACCAAGGTTCCTTCCCATTTTCAAATCTTTTTTCTATGCGTCCTCATCTCTCTTCGGAGAAGTGTTCCGTAGTCGGGAACTTGAACCAGATGGCGTGCCAAGAGTGAACTAAGAACAACGTTTGCCGCAGGTCCTTAGATATAGGAATTTCTTGAGTCATTGTTTGCTGGCATCCAATGCCCCGCTGCTAACCGTCTCTGCCTTAGCGGACACAAAACACACAGCAACCCAGCCGGCAAAGCTGACTCCTGAGTCACAGTCCGTTGCAGCACGAGCCTGGCGGTGGTTGGACTTCAAATAGTAGGATGAGTCACGCTGTGAAGTTCAACACTTATCCGATAGCGTTTGCGACTGCGCCCATAATGATTGCGCGGCTTCAAGGGTACATCATCAGCCGACGTAAACGCAACCGTCTGCTCTGGTGATCCGTTACCCAGGAAGGAGGCCAGACGTACGTAGCCTCGCTGTGCCGACCCAGACTGTACACCTGGGACTCGTCTCAAACGCGCTCTTGCTCAAAAAGCTCGCACCTGTGCGCTAATATCAGCTCGCAATCCCCGAGGTCCCTGTTGGATTATGCTAGGTGAAACTTGAGGACCCAATCCATGCGTCGGCAGGAAGGACATTCACAATCGGGATGCCACCATTTCGTTTTCTTAACCGTAACCAGAATATAAGACATGTGCTTCAGGAGTATCTCACGTTTCACATTCCCAAAAATTCCAAATGACACTGCCTGCACACTGCTTCAACGAGGTAACCATCCAACGAAAGAACATATTTGTTCTTCGCGACAAAGCAGCGTGGTAAAATTTCATGTTTAATGCCACGCCTACAGATAAAGAATAACAATTCAGGCTTCACCGTAACGTCATATGATCGATGTTGACAAGGTTGCAACGTCCTTATTGTACAGGGGCGTGATGACGTTTTGATAGGATTTAAGAGGTGACAGAATTTATTTAGAGATCAGAAGTCTTTTTCGCATCCCTCGTCAGATAGACATCATGTAAGTGAAGGGACCGCAACCAGTCTTTGGTGGAATGTGTATTTTTTTTGCGTTCATTGAAGACTCGTTGTCGTCTGAAACCACTACCTTCAAGGCAAAAGAGGCCAAGCCTACGGGAAAGTAAATTTCGTGAGTCAAGCACTCACTTCAAAACTTCAGCTTCATCTCAGTTGGCGTCTCACACAAATTTGAAAAATGTATTGCAAGCGTCAGTATTTTTTGCAACATTTGTATTTCGGCACTCCCTGAAATGCATCCCTGTAATTCTATTTCCAAAGACTTTTTGCCTCTTTTTAAAATGTGATTTCCAATACGTATCGCGATGCATTTGCACAGATATATTTTAGTAGTATCATTACTTTAGCTACCTATTTTAATGTATCCCAGTATTTGTATTTCCAAATACGTTTCTGGGCTATTTCTGCCGAACCCTTTGGCCAGGTTAACACGTGAGTTGGAACCGAAAATAGACGCGAACCCGTTTGACGGCACGGGAAAAAGGAACGATTTGTTTTGAGAATTGTTGCCTAATAAGTGCGGTTATTACAGACTCCTTCAGGGGAAAGAAATGAGAGTGATTATCTTACTTTTCCGGGAAAGTAAGCCAGTATAGTTTTGCTTGTCTTACCTTGCTCAACATCCCTACCCCGGATGAGCTAGAAAACTTATCTGGGAGGTTGGAAAACAACCTGACTGTTACGACGTGACCTTCGTTTCGATTTTGCTTGTGCGTTTGCTTCTTTCTGCGCGCCTGGCTCTGTTGCGAGCGGGGAGATGGACCCGCCCACATGCTGGCCTGAAACCTCCTCTCAATCTGACTTCTTTCCCTGCTTCTGTATGGTGTTGTGTGTGTACGTGTGTGTGTACGTGTGTTCGTGCGCGGTTCCCGGACGAGGCGACGCGCTATCCACTAAGGGGAGAGTGGATTTGGGAAACGGGGAGGGAAGGGGATCACCGTCTTTACTGTGCCTGTAAATTTGATAGTAGTCTGGGTTAAACTGTCATTTGAGAGCTGGACGCCCCGTCTTTTTTTCCGAGGCGAGCGCCTCTACGGTGCAACACATATGCTGTAGCTTTTTGTTTAAAATCAGATCGTCAGTAGGAGAAACATCCATTCTTCGTTCGCTTTCATCTGTAGTGTAGAGCTTCTGTCACACTCGCTGCTTGTCAGAATTGGGAGCTCTTTACCTTTTAGAGTTTAAATATCCTTGGGAAAATTAAACACCACGCAAGCGTAATTTAGCTTCATTATCTTCCTTCTAACTCTCCCAGAATTTTCTGAAGGGATACTTGGACTGCTGACTGGGCGAGTTGGTAGGTCATGTTGATTACTTTTACTGCGCACCACAAGAAAAACAAACACAGACACTGCAAAAATATACACGTTTTCGGCGCTGACTCACAAGCCATTGTTTGCCATTGCCTTTCGCCTCCGGCAAACAAGGTATCAACCTCCTCCTTTTCAAGTGCTCTAAGAGACGAAATGACAACATCAATAGCAATTAAAAACAAAAATACAATACAAGTTTAATAAATTATAAAAAAAGTAAAAATAATAAGGAATTCTCACTGCTGATGCCTAGAGATATTTTGCCTGGTCATACCCAAGCTCCTTTGTGAGAAAGTTAAAGATGGCTAGCTGACACACTTGTGAATGTGTCCTTCGATACTTGCTGCCTCAATAATCTCCCTAGTGAGCCTGATTGGCGCTCCTTCCCAGCACAGTGCAGTTGCTCCAAAAGAGCCGAACACCCACAGTCCCTACAGTGTCGTCCCAAATGTCCAGAGTTGACGTTGACGACGCTGTTGGCATGCTCACGAAGGCGGTCATTCAGACACCGACCTGTCTGTCCTATGTACAGTTGCCGCGGGGTATACTCCACGCGAGCGCGCGCTTTTTCGAGGGGCGCTTGACTCGTGGCTTGCGATAGAACTGGAAATGACGTCAGCGAGTTCACGCAGGTAAGGAAGCCGTCCAGTCTCAGAACCGTTGTTATCATCCGTCTGCAGGGTTAGCGTAAGTTCGAATGAAAATGGGGATGATTCCGCAGAATCATCTCCCATTTTCAGTCGAACTGCGCTCACGCCGCAGGCGGATGATAACAACGGTTCCCTTGAATTGAGACGGCTTCCCCCGTAGACTCCGCATGGACTCTTCCTGACGTCATCTCTAGTTCTATCGCAAGCCACCAGTCAATGCCCCTCGGAAAAACGCGCACTCGCGTGGAGCCATTAACTCCCGCGGCGACTGTACACTCTCCCCCAGGAAAGGGGGAAGGAAATAAATTAAACCTTCTAGACAGGTAACAATTAGTTCGTTTTGTTCTTCTTGGTGCAACTTACAGTAGTTATTGGAAGTTGAATTTACCTTTTTAACACATGCTGTAGAGCTTTTTGGGGGCTGAAAAGACTAAATCTACGTTAAATCTATTCGTGGCCTCTTAAGGCTATGGGAGAGCTTATGCATGTATGGTAGTACCACCGATCTTCTTGGCTTGTCCCTGGGGTTTCCATTCCTGCGCCCTCACCTTGATTGATCTTTTTAAGGAGACTTTCAACCACCAACGTCAATAACGAATCAGGGTGATTTGCAGACTTTAACTTTGCGACTTGCCCATTGAAGCCCTTTTAATTCGTGCATGCAAGATTTGGTGATTGAATTCTTTAGACACATCCTCACGACGGCCCCTCTCCACTAGTTCGGAGTGCGCTGAGTGGAATGGGAGAGCGGTTTATTCCCTTAGGCTCATAAAACAAGCTCACATGCCGAGCTAACACTTCTGAGTCTAAGGTCTAGGAATCTTAATGATCCTGCAACCGGGAGTTCATAAGCATTTTCAACGATTCCATACAATTCCTAGAACTTGCAATAACTTCGGCTCACTCAAGGTATCAAAGCTGTTGTGGCTGTGTCTAGGAATATTAAGAAATCATCCACATACCTACAGACCTTCACTACTTCTGACGTATCTAACCTTCCCTGGAAAAGTCTGTCATAGTGTGCTAAACAGAGGTCACTGAGGACCGGGGCAATGCTAGATCCTTTGCATATCCCTTTTTTAAGATATGTATGGGTCTCTCAGGTAGATGTAGGTGGACTTGTGGTAAATGGTGGCCAAGTCACCTAGATGGCACCAAAGGCTTCGATCTGATCTTTCAATACACCTTAAGAGACTTTCCTGGGGCGAGGCATAATAAATGTCCTTGATGTAAGTATGAGAACACCTTGAGATCCGATCTTGTTGTCTCATCTAGGAAGCTTAAGGCTGCGTACGACGCTCCGTATCAGGTATAGGGTCGTCCAATAAATAAATCTTAGTCTGTTTTGTAGGGATAGTGCTTCCGACTTTTGCCATGTTCCCATCTCCAATATAATGACACCAAAGGGGACAGTCAAGTTCATGAGATTTCAGACTAAAGAATAAAAATTAGAAAAAAATTCTGTCACCGAGTCTTGCATACACACAATTTAAAAGAGCTTCAAATGGAGCAAGTCGCAAGGCTAAAGTCCGCAGAATACACCTGATTCGTTATTGACGTCGGTGGTTGAAAGGCTCCTTAAAGAGATCAAGCAAGCGTGAGGGCAGTGAATCTAAGCCCCAGGGACAAGCCAAGAAGATCGTGGTAGAACCATACATGCCTAAGTTCTCTCGTAGCCTTAAGAGTGCAGCGAATAAAGTTAACGTAGATTTAGCTCTTTTCCAGCCCCCAAAAGATCTACAGCATGTGTAAAAAGTAAATTCGACTTCAAATATCACCGTACGTTGCACCAAGAAGCACAAAACGAACTTTGTTCCTTGTGTAGAAGGTGTATTTATTCCTTCCCACTTTCCTGTGTTGAGAGTACATAGGACAGACTGGTCGGTGTCTGAACGACCGCTTTCGCGAGCATGCCAACAACGTCCTCAACGCCAACTCTGGACATTTGGAACTACAGTGTAGGGACTGTAGGTGTTCGGCGCTTTTGGAGCAACTGCACTGTGCCGGCAAGGAGCACCAATCATTTCACCAGGCAGGGAGATTATCGAGGCAGAAAGTATCGAGTGGAAACATTGACAAGTGTGTCAGCGGGCCATCTTTAACTTTCTCTACAGAGGGAGCTCGAGTATTTGAGAAAAGGTCACCAGCAGTGAAAATTCTTTTATTATTCTTTACTTTTTATTTTATAATATTTATTTTTTATCAATGCTTTTAAAAGTTACTGTGTTTTTATTTTTGTAATTGCATTTGATGTCGTCATCTAGTTCTTAGAGCATAAAATAGAAGGTTGTCTTTGTGCAAAGAAGAAGACGATACAAACCATTAGTGCTGAGTCAGCGCCGAGTAAGTGTACATTTTTTAGTGTGTCTGTGTTTGTTTTTATTGTGGTGCGTTGTGAAGTGAATACTTGAGCCCGTTAAAGTCACTTCCCGAAAGAGGTGTTAACTTTCAGAAGTCCATCTGCCTGAACCCAGTGACAATCCTGCAGTGAAAACGTAGGGTAGATGAAGTACAGCTTGATACCTTCAGTGTTTCTAGGTGGGAAAAGTTCTCACTTGCACACACCGGTTGAAATAGATACGCATTCGCTTCAGGGTCTGCAGAGGCTTCTTTATTCGGCAATGAGGGCACTTCATCCCCCGATGACGGCTCTTAATCTCCCGACAATGGCATTTTGTTCCTGATGACTGCACATCACTTGAGGACTCGTCACTCGACGAGGACTCGTCATCCAGTACCAGAGTGCCGAGAAATCTTGTGAACCTTCGCCCTCGTCACCTTGCCCATTGCTACCGCCATGACTTGGAGTGATGATTGTGACACCATGATCGTCAGCCGCAGATGAATTTCCTTTTATGGCCATGCGACTCAGTCTGCAATGAGAAAGGGGAGCAAAACGCCATTAAACTCTTGTTTCAAAGGAAACCTTCTCATGCGTGAACATTCAGCACTATTTTTGGAGCAGGGAAAGCTCTTTTCACCTCCGTTTACCCAGTGCAGGTGCTTAGAGTTTATGCGCCAAAGTTGTAACAGCATGAAACACTTGATTTCTGCACAAACTAATGGCAGTGCATTGCAAGCTCATGTTTATTGTATGCCGTCTTGGCTACAGAAATTGAATTTCCTGACTTCCAAAGCATTTTAATGTGCAACAAATGATTTTATCATTAATTGCCAATATTGAACATTGACATTGTTTTATTAGAATAAAGCTTATATTATATTTACACGTCCTGTTGTTTTCTAGATTTATCGGTTTGTAGAAGTGCAGTGAAGTGAAGCTGCTGCAAAAGTGACCTCAAGCGGTGCAGTGAGTACGCAAAAATGAAATGAGTAAACATCTTTTTTAAAGATAGCTTAGGGCAAGACAAATAGCAAACCCTGATTAAAAGAGCCTGTAAGGACTTTTTACTGGTTTTTAATTTGCACCGAACCTGAGCGCACTGAACGTAGTAACTTAATGAAAATTTTTTTTCTCGAATTCCGCTTTATTTTAGAAGTCATAGGCAAATGAAAATGACAAAAACAAGCATAAAATAACCTCCTTCATGACGTCCTTGGTTGCTTGAGTGGCCGTGAACTAGAGGAAGGGCTCAGTGAGCTCAGCGAGCGCTCACGGCTGCTGCATTCCGTGTCGACGGCGCGAGAGGGCGCCACTAAAGCATGTTCTGGATAGGCTGTATGCAGCGGGCAGCCAGAGCGGCTCTCATTGCATTTGCTGCGCGATTAAACACTAATTCGGCATGACACTTCATTGGCCACAAACGACAGCAAACACGGGATAAAGATCAGTTCAGAATGGGAGCCACTTCGCGCTGCCATACCGCGAAACGGCCAAACCGCAAGACAAAGCTTCTCGCCGAAGGCCTTCGGAACGCTCGGAGCCGGTCGGATCCTCCAGTCCGTACGACCGCAGCGCCGCCGCGTACATCCGGGACCTTTCCGTGTCGGCGCCTGATCCCACTACTCCTTTCTAGTATGCGCCGCCTTTTCCACCGATTGGTGGCGGGTATGTCGACAGGTCATTTCTTGTTTGCGTACTTTATAAACTGCATTTGTTTCTTTTCTGATCTAAAATACTGAACAAAAACTACTTTTATAAATAATTGAAACGGTTCGCGCCACTTATATCTTGTATTTCGACTAAAAGAAGCTTTTAGCGGCTCTGACCAGTAGTAAGCCCAGGACCAAAGACGTCACATATCGCGCGCTTTCGGTACCGCGGGTCGCCCCCGTCGGTGGAAGAGGTTTCCGCGTCGTCCGGTTAAAATATGATGCACTGATATTTAGTTACTCTCTCCGTGCCCGCTGGCTTGCCCGAACCCCAAGAGACGTGGAAACCGCAAAAAAGGTAGACGGCTTAAGTATGATTGCAGGGCCGCTTTAAGCGAAGCGGTCTGACGCTCGTGTTACACTCGCCAGTGCCGGTACAATGAAAGAAGGATAGTTTTCAATCTTTCAATGCACGGGTTGCTTCATTGAAGCGGTAGGGCGCTCCAAAGGGGCAAAGCGGCAGGGTCACCAACACGACGTTTCTAAATCCGTTTCTCACATCTATGCCCCTGTTGCTGCTTCTTGTGCACCTTCTGGTACCGGCCAGCACTAGTTCTTCTTCAGCAATGTAACCTGTTATGTAGCGGCCAAGCAGTATTTTCTGTTATTTGTCTGATTGTGCAACTTGGCTCCGATTAGTAGCGGGAGAAGTTAAGTCTAATCCGGGTCCTCTTACGGAAGCACAGGAACAATTTCTGCTGCAGAGTCTATCTATTCTACCCCAACTTCAAGCAGGTCAGCCTGCGCTTCTGAATAAAATAAATATATTCCAGACGAATCAGAACTCTTTAAATGTAAAACGGGAGAGCTGACGGTGAGACTCACGACTGTCAAGGTTAATGCATATACAGTTATCGCTGTTACAGATTAATGTCGACAGTTTTAACGCTTCAATGAATCAGTTGGCTGCACAAGTCATAATCCTGCCCTCGCAGTGTCATAATTTCGAGTCAGTCTCGGAGTTCGAATTTCTTTTTTTGTAGAGTAGCTGACTGTGCTTAGCTGGCGAAACACTGTCCGTCTCGGGGCTAAAGTTGACTCACTTTGCCAGGAGGTTCTTGGAGTGGAAATGCATTATTCGTGCTTGGCACGTGCTCATAAGCTGGGAGTATTCAGACCAAACCATAACAGGCCTTTAATTGTGAAGTTTGTATTGTTTAAGCTGAAACAATATATTTTATTCTTAGGGTCCATGCTAAAGGACACTAGTTTTTTCCTCACCTAAGATTCGTAATCAACGTAAAATTCATCGTCTATTCTCAAAGGCCAAAATATCAAGTTTTGCCTTAGGTATCGTCGTACACATAGTCGTGACCAGACTGATTATGTTGATGCAATTACTCAGTACGTAAATGTAATACTACTTAACATTCAAAAAGGCCTAGAGTTCACTCTTTTTCACCTTTTAATAATATTGTAATTTTGAATTTGAAATGTAAAAGCGTTCGAAACAAAGCAGAGTACCTTACTGCTTTAATCTCTATCACTAACGTATTATCGTTTTCGGGACTGAATCTTGGTTTGAAGAACCATCTAAGATCTGGACGTTTTTCCACCGCATTTCAACTGTATACCATAAAGATAGGAATGCGTCCGGTGATGGTGTACTTTTGCTCATTCATAAAAGTTTAAAAAACTACAATGTAGATTTCAGTGTCTTATCTTGTGACACTGTCTGGTGTCGCGTCTATCTTAAAAAGGTGATTATTTTACTATAGGATGTTTTATAGCCCTCAGGCAAATTACACTAACGCAATTTGTTCTTTCTACGTTGCTTAATATCTACTGTGGGGGATGGTTTTGTTGTGATTTTAGGTGACTTTATTTTGCCCGGTGCTTAGTGGTTGGATTGTCACCCCTTGACCTTTAACTTTCCGGATATATATTCAGCCTTTCTTAATCTCACCAACGACTCTCTCTGAAGCAGTTTGTTAAGGAGCCCACGAGGATTTGTGAGAGCAGCCGATCGATCATCCTTGACCTTCTTTTAGGAATCATGATTCGGTGATCTCTGAGTGACTATAGCACCATGCTGGCGAATATATCTTCTTCATTTGAACGCAGTATTTTGCTTCGCCACTAGAAAATGTATTTTTTCAATAGACGTGATTATGTTGGCTTATCTAATACCTTCAGTTCATTCCTTTGCGTTTCTAAAGAAATGAGTATATTGCGTGACGTAATTTATTGTCGAATGTTTTTGAAGCTAGATTACCTGCCACTGAAATGTTTGTTCCATCAAAAATGCTTACGTCCAGAGACGTCGTGACAAACCATAGTGTAATTCTGAGCTACGCAAGCATACAAATAAAAGAAAATGCACCAAAACCATGCCCCATAGGCAATTGATCTACGTATACAATAAACTAATTCATGTAGGAGCTCTTCACAAACGTGCTACATCTTTCGTCTCGAACAAATTATTTCGCGACGCTGAATACCAAGCTAGAACAGAACCCGAAGGAGTTACAGAAGTTCATTCGGTACAGTCGCCAGCCCATACTGTAGATGTTTTGTCTTTTATCGCAGATGGTAACCTTGTCTGGGGACAACTTAAAGGCTGTCACCTTCAATGATTACACTAAGTCCGTATTTGCGGACGTCACTACGCGTAACTACATTTATTCGGATTTTGAAAGCTAATTCTATGGTATGCATGCCCGAAATTCAATTTAATGGGCAGGGTATTCTTAAACTGCTAACCAAAATAAAGCAAGATTCAGAGACGTGTTCCAATGATATTCCAAACACTGTATTAAAATATTGTGCTGATATTGTTTTCTTGTTACTTGGTCATTATATTTACTGTATTCTGAAACTCTGGTTCTTTTCCACCAAACTGAAGTGCGGATCTTGCCCTGATCCATAGGTCTGGTTACAAAAATCTGGTGGCGATTTATAGCTCTATCCCCCTCACGAGCGAATCTGGTAGAACAATGGCGCATATAATTTTCACCAATCTTATAATTCACCTAGCCATAATTATTATTTTTAGAGCGCAGGTCTTAGGCGCCCATTTCCGGCTTAAGCGGCGTCGCCGTCGGCGTCGGCGTTACCGCGCGGTGCATGATGGGTAATTTTCCCCGCAAAATTTAGCGGAAAATTTTCCCGCTAAATCTCGCGGAAAATTTTCTCCGCTAAATCTAGCGGAAAATTTTCCCCGCTAAATCTAGCGGAAAAAGTTTCCTCGCTAAATCTAGCGGAAAATTTCTTCCCGCTAAATCTAGCGGAAACTTTTCTCCGCTAAATCTAGCGGAAAATTTTCCCCGCTAAATCTAGCGGAAAATTTTCTCCGCTAAATCTAGCGGAAAATTTTCCCCGCTAAATCTAGCGGAAAAATTTCCCGCTAAATCTAGCGGAAAATTTTCTCCGCTAGATCTAGCGGAAAATTTTTCCCGCTAAACCTAGCGGGGAAAGGTGCTAAACCACTCCTGTTTTTAATTGATATTATTGATATAGTTGAAAATGTTTTTCTAGCACAAGGTTATATGCTGATGACTGAG
Source organism: Ixodes ricinus (assembly GCA_037355805.1). Classification (NCBI taxonomy): domain Eukaryota; kingdom Metazoa; phylum Arthropoda; class Arachnida; order Ixodida; family Ixodidae; genus Ixodes; species Ixodes ricinus. The sequence continues at coordinate 11,078 of JAZHYW010057597.1, read as the reverse complement.
TTTTATACATTGACGTCTCTTCTAACACTGATATGTTTGCTCTCCGAAGTGACTTAGATAAGAGCTGAGGCGTGGTATTTTGAATGAAACACGTTTCTACATCTATCAAAATGTGTTCACATCAGGTTAACCAGAAAATCCAACGCTTTTCTCGCATCATACGCTACTAATGGGTCATTGGTTAAATTTTGAACAGAGGCTAAATATTAAGGAGTTTTTGTTTCATCAAATTTAACTTGGAAAACAAACATGTTCATTGTATCACTGCAAAGGCTAGTCGGTCACTAGGTTTCATTACACGTAGTTGTAGGTTGGCCTCATTGTCGCTCAAGGAAACCATGCATTTCACAGATGTACGATCCATTCTTGGTTACGCATGTTCAACCTGGGACCCGTATAAGCTTAATTTGCAAGATCAAATTGAATGAGTACTGAATCGTGCTGCCAAGTTTGTCACGAGAAATTATGATTTCAGAGTAAGTGTAACTGAACTTAAGTCGTATTTGGGATGGAGGCCTCCGAGTAAGAGGCGTTGATGCCTGCCTTTGAAACTTTTATTTAACATTTTTTATCACTATACTTGTATCCGTAAATCAACATGTGTCCCTGCAGCCTGCTTACGTGTCTCTCAGACAAATAGATAATTCGAAGAAGATTCCTTCATATAAATATAGAACTTATGTTTTTAATTATTCATTTGTTTCACGGTCTATTGATGTCTCAAATAAATCACCCAATGGCATTGTAGAAGTTACAATCCCGCAGCTGTTCTTGGACAAAATACAGTTCTTTGTTTAAATCTACTCTGTTCTAGTGTCACTGAGTCTTGAGTTCTTGTGGTTTTATCTGTGTATAACGACGTTTCATATTTGTTTTGTTATAGGCGGGGCTGAAGACCCACACACTGCTCCACTAACTACGCCACTGCACAAATTAGCGCACCACCGAGCTGTTCACGCGTGCCAAACGTTATTTATAAAAGCAAAGAGTTAAAAGCCTACATCGTGTAATAAGAGAAGACGCGTTCCAAGCAGCTTTACTACACTACAAAGCGATCGTACTTGCGCGGTGGGCATGCTTGAGAATGTGCAAAACGAAACCATGAATGCAAACTGCTTCGTGTGCCTCCACCGTGCGGGACAATAGTAACACAAATCCTATGTAATCACCGTACAATTGTGCATACAACTGACCGACGAGATGGCTGAAGTCGCCAAGCTTGATCTCCGCGCTCGTTTGTTGAAGTGCGTCTGCCGGGCACATCGCAAACAGCATCTGGCCCCAGATAAGTGCCGCAACATATGGGCTTCGGAGAAGTCATTTCACTGCTGCACAGTAAAGTGAAGCCAAACAGGTTAACGGTATATGAAAATTAACTTTTCAATTAGTTGAACGAGTGGGGAACCCAGAGTATAACACTTGAGCTAACAACGAGAAGAGATAACACGCACACTTCAAACACATACTTTCGTTTCGCACGGCAATCGAGTGAGGCAAGAGCTGGTGAGCAGACGACAAGGCGACCATAAAGATACGATCACAACCTCCTCCCTATCCCCCTGCCTTTTCAAGAAGCAGCCTTTCGGGGGAACAAGGTGGCCATATGCTATGGCTCGACTTGTCGTCGGATCGCAGAAGGCTGCTCTTAAACATTTGAAATGAAGCTTTTGTTGTCCTTAGCAAAATTACCCTGAAGCAAAACGTTCGTAAACTTTGAGCGTTTAATTCCTACTTTTTTTTAAACGCAGCAGAAAAATATTGATTCAACTTCTGCTTTGTAAAACAGTTATGCCCTGTGCTCGTTGGACTACTTAGCATTTAAGATAACCGTTTTCGCAATTTTTGGGCCAAGTAAGTGAAAAAAAAAAAAAACTAACTTTATTATTTAAAGGAACTCATACACTACGCAGTATAATATGAACAGTGTTCGGTCCGAAAGGATCGCAAAATCGTCGTTAAATGAGATTACAAGCAGTAAATAGCAGACGAAATGCAAAGTGTAGTTTTTAACACTCCAGCACTCCAGTACTCCAGCACCACCTGCGTAGTGTACGTATGTGCGGTTCAAAAGGACCTGGGGATCTTTTGTTTTTCTCGAAAGTTTTTGTTACATGCTCAAACTTATTTATTAGCTTCTCTCTCTTTTTTTTTTCTTAGTTATTACCTTACAAAAATGCTTTATTTAGTAATTTACTGCCTGCCCGTATTTGCGATTCTTGTTGAGTTTTCCAGCTACGAAACGACTTTCGCTCCCACTGGCCTGTCGTTTTTTCTCCAATCTTCATACTCCTTTTGTCCCTCCTATTTCCTCCTGTATGCAGTATCGGTGTTTGTCTAACTCATTAGTTGCTTTCTTTTTACCTCAACTAGCGAACCATATCCGATCTCCCGATGTATTTAGTCTGCGTGAACTACGTGGTAGGGACGTTAAAAAATGTGTTGAGCTGCAGTATCCGCAACTTTCATCCAAGAGATGCAGGCGGCTATGATCCAAACGGAATCTACAACTGTTGGTTGGATGGGTCACACCAAAACCGGTAAGTAAAGCTTATTTATAATTACCGATTACACGAATTGACGGTGGAATTACTCTGAGCGTTAGCTGAAACTTTCTGCTCGATTCTTTGCTTAGTTTCACAAACACGAGCTAGCTCTGCCTCTTTGGGGCGGACAAGAGCAAATCTCTGGCATCTTTCTTGTGAACCGTACGTGCACTAGCATGTTGTGGAGCCAGCAGTCGCCGTGGTCACTCCGAGGCAAAGCTCCGGTATAGAGATCCCCAGTTGGCTAGTTGTAATCGCGGCCGAGGCAGCGCCACTTATGCGTTCGGTTGTCACACCAATAGCTCCCCAGCTGATCTACTGGCCCCGATCCATACACACAAAAACTCGTTTTTCCGACTGCAAAATTAAACTACCTACGGCAGAAAGCCGATACTCCGTGAGAACATGACGATATGCTCCGCCTAATCGCATCTTGGCAAACGGCGAAGGTCACGGTACCCAGCAAGCCAGTCAGCGCACTGGAGGAGTCACGTGACCCAATCTCACTCTGTTGCGCGCAGTGCTGTCAAAGCCACAGGTGGAAAGAGAGGCAAGCCACATTTGAGCAAATTTAGAGTGACACGCGAATCTCTGAAGAGAACACAAACGACGTCTGGAACACACAAAAGAAGGTTTGTAATAGGGAGCTCCTCCTTGCCCTCTCCTCTAACTGATTCGGTTATGCTCTCACTCCTGTAACTTTAGTAAGGACTGCCTCGTGCTTCGCTTCCGTCACTCTGATTGGCTCGAAGGGGTTGTAGCGTTCGCTCTTTTCCAAGTTTTGCTAAAACGAAATATAAAGGTAGTGACAAAATGCGAAAGTTTCAGAACACGACGTTTCAAAATAGTTTTGACGGCCCCCGTCATACTTTTTTTGTGTTTTGACGTCACAAAATTAGAGCCTGTGGCGTGTCTCGCTCTGTAGAAATTAGTGCCGCCCGATCGGTATGTGCTTGCGCTCGCACCCATTGCCCGCACGACGAGAAGGCAATGAATGGGTTTACTGCAATTCCCAGGTTGCCCGTCCTCGAGACCGGCAGTCCGGGCCCGCCGGACCCTGGTTGTCGCCCGTCAATCAGAGCTCGCAGTCCAAGTCCGTGTCTAGGCCTGCGGATCGTCCTTCCCACGCTGGCGCTGCGTACGCGCTGGCTGTCCCAGGATATCAAAGCCCGAGTCTCGCTATGGAACCACCCCGCGATCGTCATGGCCAGGGCTCGCCGTTCCCCCTAGTCCCGGTCAGAACTTCGCTGGTGGACCGCTCCGGGGATCGCCATGGGCCAGACCAGGCAGAACGGCTCCATCGTTCTTCCCCTGCCCTAGCCTCGCGCATCACTCCTCTTCCTGGCGCCAGCTTGTGTCTCTTCGGCCGACCGCCTGTCAGGTGCCCTATGCCCAGTCTTTTGCACCCTCGCCTCCCACAACCTTCCAGAGACTTCGGAGTCCGGTCTGGACTGGATGAGAGTGATAACAATTGGTGGTCACACAAAATATCATGTTGCTTACAGGCGGCGTCGCGGTTCAACACGTATTTTCCGGAACAAACGTCGTGAGGTCGAGAGGTCAGTATTTAGGGCATTTTAAATTATGAGGAATGCAAAAACAACTTTTCAAAGTACAACACAAGCTATCATGCCGCACATAACGTTTGCTTGGTTGTGCTAAACATTACAGAATGCAGCGCTGTTGGTTTTCATGATTTATTTCACGTGTTTTATATAGACATCGGACCTGACGCTCCTGTTATAAAATTTGCAGTTGTTTGAACGACATTGGCTTTCGAAATATTGCATGTATTTCTCGCGAAACCGCAGCGCAGTAGGCAACTTAAGAATTTTCACTCGGGGCGTCAGAAACTTTGTTGTTCGTTCTCACCGGTCGAGATACATCAAGGAGGCAATGTTTGCATTTACACATTTTTATTTTACCATCCCGATAACTTTGTAGTTAACCACTCGTTACACACGAGCCAAACGGACAATGTAAACAAAACAATAAACTCTCGATACTCAGTGAAACACAAGGCGGGAGCCAGATGCAAACGGGCAACTATACGAAGGCCCACTCACCTGAGTCGCGTCAAGCACAACCTTGTGCCCGAAGTTTGCGGAACGCGCTAATTGGACTCTCGACGCTGACGTCGCGCCGAGGCGAGGTGTCAATCATTCGAACGCTCATTTCTTTGAGAGAGGCAGAATGTTGCAAAGTTCATTGAGAGCGCGTGCGGCGCGTGAGGGGCGCGAGGAGCCCGCTGATTGAACGGCTTCGCCGATGACGTAGCGCCCATTTATCCCTACATCCCTACGCCAAGCTAAAATTAATACTTTACAGATTGTCCTTAGGCGACCTGCTGGCGCTCAAAATCCCTCGAACTTTGTGTAAAAAAGAAACCTCGTTTGTCGAAGTTGTCGCTGACGTCAAAGTGACGTTTCGAACTTTGCGAGGCCGTGGTTTGAGCTCGAGATCTTCGCTTCGGATCGAGGCGAAGTTAAACTTTGTCAACATGGCGGTGCCGTACGCTCCGGCCGAGCTTATCTTCCGCCACCCGTCGGCGTCGCTACTGAGACCGAGGACGCCTTTAGCTCCCCGACGGCGACTTTCGGCGACAGTACCGGCTATCCAAAGCCGTTGTAAGACGTTGACTCTGCGACGAGACTTCGTTCGGCGCCCGGACTTCGAGGCGGCGGACAATCGCGTCTACCATGACCGTGGAACCAATAAGTTCTTTGCGCGCTCCGGTTTTTCGAAACCGGTAGCTTTCAAGGCATGGTGGCGACTGACGAGCACCTGTCAGTTCCTCCGACATGACTGTGAGCCGGGCTGTCAGAGTTTTTGCGGCTGCCATCGTTTTTTTGTTTTTTTTCTGCAATATCCCAAGAGGTATTAATAAGCTGGTATACAATTCAGAATGTTGGAAAACAAACAAGAACCGGGATGAATTCTTGGGTAGGTTCGAGTCTCCCGGCAGCCGGCAGAATTATTTCCACGAAATTTTACTGGCAGTCGTCACTCATTGGCGGTCAAATCAGTTCATCGAACGACGTGTCATCGACAGATCGTTTCATCGGCACGCGATGTAATCACATGAAAGAGATTTTCCTCCGTCAGAGGTATATGCAAATTAAACATTTTCACACCTTTATACATGTAAGTGGGGTGTCCTAACTAACCTTCTAATAGAGTGTAGCAATAGACCTTATAAAAAATGTAAACCTCACACCTTTAAAAATGTGCGATTTTTAAACACGTTTCTTAAAACGTGTGATAATGCACTACACCTTTTTATAAAGATGTAAAACTACAGTACCCTTCTCGTCAGACATGTAGCCAGGAGGGGGGGCGCATAAGGCCCGCCCCCCCCCCCTAAATTTTTCATTTTGCTGGGGCCGCCTCTCTCCCCTTCCCATCATAGAGCACTTTGTCATGGGCGCCCCCCTCCCTAATACAAAATCCTGGCTGCGTGCCTCCTTCTCGTCAAGGTTATTACTACAGTACATTCCTTTTTTTGGGTGAACACAGTGGCCCGGGACCCAATAAAATGACTGAAAAATTAAATTACACAAACGAGTCGCCGAAACAACTACGTTGCTTCCTGGCGAGTGTCGAGGCAACTGTCGGCCGAAAACCGGCTTCAATATTGGCCGGATGTACGGTTTTGCGCCTCGTCCCGACATCCGGCAGGTAATGAGGTGTACCGATGCAAATACACGATTTATGTCTAATAGCACTGGCACCACTGATCTCTTATTAGGCTGGATCGCGGATAGAGGCCTGTATTGCTGGGGTCGAGCGGCACCACCGGCAGTCATCGCTTGACACGATCTAATGCATGCTATAGGAGAAACGGAAAACTCAATTTTATTACGTTAGCAGGTTGTTCTCGATCATGAAACTTCTATCGTGTATCCGCAAATAACAGTTAATATTGTGGGCAGAATATTAAACGCGTTAGAATACCAATCTTCTTTAAATAAACGTTGTGTGGTTGAGGGTCGAGGGGCGACTTTGTTGGGCGTTAACTGTGATGTGCTTAATGCGACAAGGGCTACCGAGAGTTATTGTGGTGTCATCCGTGCTCTCGGAGTCATCAGAGCTCAGCAAACGATAGGTTGGAAGGCCTTTACTGGGGGACATTCGCATCGTTTTAACCGCTTGTACATAGTACTTCATGGTGAAAGTTTTTTCTTTGAACTACTGTGAGGGCTTCCGTGACAAACTGAAACCCGGAGCGTGCCGTTCAGTCGCTGAACGTGCCGTTTATTTAGCAACCGAAGCAAGCGACGTCAGTAAAGTCGGTAATGCTCCGGTCCATTTTTTATAATCAATGTTCGAGACGTTTGACGAATGTGTAGTTGATTTTCAAGCACCCGATATAATTATCGCAGCACGTCATAAAATATTCGCCCTCGAGCACCGCGTACAAGCTTCCTATTTTTGCGTATTTCTCCCTTAGACTTTCAGTGCTATTGCCTCAAGGTGTAATACGCCAAAACAACAAGGACGAAAGCGAAGGAAGAACTAGACAGGATGCGGCGTATTGCCTGTTGTCAAGCAATGGCCGCCGGTCAGGCCAGTGACGGGCCTCCCGATCCGCGATCCAGACTTGCACTGTGAGAGTTTTAATGCATTGCACCCCTGGAGTGCTGCACGGAGAACAGGCCCCGGACGAACTTGCTGAATGCACCTAGTGCAGACTGATGCTGTCGCTCATAGATGTTGTAGAAAAGTACCGACCACAAACCGAAACTAGCGCCCTTTTTGTTCGACGTGATGGGTGGGAATGCGGGAGCGTAGTCGCTGCCATCGTTTATCTATAAACGTTGGTTGCTGCAACGTGTCACTTATATTTGCGATGATTTCCAATTAAGGAACTCGGCTGTCAGAGATATCTACAGAAGGCGTAAGTTTCCGAAGCCAGCTGACTACAAAACAGCATACACTTGAGAAAATTTATGGCACTGTACGCGCAAAAGCTTGCTTCGTTTTAAGCATAGTATTATGAGTGAACCACTGAAAGGATACTGCTTAAATCTAGTTCTTTGGAACATCTAGCAATACGTTTCGTAAAACTTTTTTTTTATTTCCCTGGTGAGGGCATTGAGAACGAGAGCTTTCTCAAACAAAATACGACGGGGCAAGATAGCTGCCGTTCAAATATGAATGTTCGACGGGGCTAGAATGCCGTTCAAATATGAAGCCTCGGGCAACGTCTCCATGTTTGGCCTTTCCCGGACGCTGAGTGAATGCGTCATAGGTTTCTGCTGTGGGAGCTTTGTAGAAAAATGTTCCACTTTTCACCTGCACACGGATGATGCGAGATCTCGCGGCCTCTGTGTTTGTCCTGAGCCTTTCATTACACACTGGTAGGTTTCAGCGTCTGTACGGCAACAAAGCGACCCAAATTTTGCAAATAAAACACGGGTCGTCGATTCCTCCCTTCGTCGAATATCAGACGCTTACAATTCAAGCTCGCGTTTGAGTTTGTGACCCGCGGGACGCGATTTCGAGCAGAATACCAACTTTTTCTTTCAGCTCCGCTATGCGAATGCCGCCTCGTAGCAGACGAATTCCCGTCGTCTGCTCTCGCTCCTCGCCTGGGCGAGGCATGACGGGATTGTCGGCGCTAGAGAGCTCAAAGGCAACGTACAGCGAGCGGCGTGAACGCTCGCCTCCCCGCGCTGTCTCGTGCTCTCGTGCACCGCCTAGGGATCGCGGGGATTTTTCGTCAAAAGTTGCGAAGTTGAGCGCGCGCACGGAGGAGGAAACTTTGCGGCGTTCTTTTGGTCACTCCCCGCTATGTCAAAAGCGAAGAATGTTTTGCTTCACGAGTTTAGCTACCCAGGTAGTCGAGGCACAAAAGCGTGCCAAACTTTCAGTATTATGAAGTCTACGCACTTACAGTTGTTAGGTGCAGGAAAGATAGAGGGATATACTGCTCGCCTCTGTGTTGTATTCAAAACTTTAGGGAGACCCGAGCCGACATGACGTTTGAAGAGCTCAGAGTCGCTGCCGGGCGCATCAAGTGCGAGAGGATCAACTGTCGCGTCAGTCGAGCACTACACGCGGAATTGTACGTTTCCAGTGCCAAGTAGACCCGAAACTTCTTAGGCACGCGACACACGACTACCGTCAACAAGAGGAAACCACCAGAAACTAAACAGAACAAAACCACGAAACGTCTGCCACTGCGACGGTGGCGGTGGCTGCATTGACGTGGGACATTGAAATAATAAAGCCACTATTTTGACAATTTGCAGAAGTGACATCACAGACATCAAAACAATTTTTGAGATATTTTGAGGTGGACGTCAAAACAGTCACTACTCATTTTGCGCGACGGGTGAGCAAATACATTTACACGCCGTCTATGCCGTTCCATTTATTTACTCGCTGCCTGCTAGACCGCGTGGTCTGTACTTCCTGGTCGCCGTTCGCGCATAATAGCTCGTATTCCTAAGCACTATACATGTCTTTGCTTCATACATATCGGTTGCGGGGTTCTGAATTGTCCAGCTGTTCTGGCGAGTTCCTATAACTGATCAGTTGTTGGAATAAGTAAAGAAAAAGAAAATCATGGTTGCTATCAAGCACTATCAACTATATCTATGCTCGAAATCAACTCAAATAAATCCAAATTACTCACGTCACATGACAACACATATAGACCAAGGCAGTGGGAGCAGCTCGGGAGGGAGGTACGTTTTCGACCGAATGCTGCTCCAGAGGCACCTACACGTTGAAAAATGTTAACGCGTGAAAATTTCCCGAAGGGTTAACATATCCACACGGCTTCGATTCTTGTTCGGTATCCAAAGGTGCGAAGGAACAAAGACGCAGCACTTCAGTAGGCCAAGGCATGCTCTGCAATATCACGCCACCTGAACGCGATATTGGCTCTTGACGAGTTGTGCCTTCTTCCTGCAGTGTGTTGCTTTCGTAAAATGAAATCTACGGGTTCTCGAAAACAGCTAGGACTGCTAATACAAGCTTTCCAAAAACTTATTGGGCGAATGTCAGCAAACATGCAGAAAACGTGCCTTTCAGCGAAAAGCCGCCTAGCATCTGCGACGCTTCACACGGCTGACTTTCGCCCAGTCAGGGATGGCCGATTTTGAACTTCCTCTGGCCGTGTTCGCGGAGCGGAAAAGTGCGATCCGGTAAATTGTGATAGAGATCAGTGGTACCAACAGTCTCTCATGATGTACCATAGTACATGTGGACAATGCTTAGCTTCTCACCGATTTTTACGCTATATCAGTACCGCTATAAAATTTGAAAACTAAAAAGTTAGGCTGCATGGTGCGTTTAGCGCTTGAAACCAGGGTGCCAACGTCGAAGCAGCTGAAAAAGCTACATTTCGGGGTTCTAACGCGCCAAAAAAACATAATACGTCTGACACGGCCACCAGAGGATTGGGGGTTCAGCTAAGAACAGGAAACATTGCAATTATTTCATTTTTTTTTTATTGTGACTGTTTTTAAAAGCGACAGTCCTGGTCATGTCAATTGCTCTCGCATCCACTCACATCGAGCGAAAGAGTCAGGGGACTAGGCTTGGTTGCCTCAGACACGATATGACATCGTCAGCTATGTCATTAATTATGTCATTAACTCTTCCTTGACCACGGGAAAACTATCAATTTTCAAAGAATGCGTGTGAACTATTTTATTTTTCTTGACTAACTGGCGTATGGAGCAATATGAAACATAAATATTATCAATTAGTTGTTATTTTAAAGAAACATAGATTAATATAATTTCAAAGAAAGATTTAAAAAATTTTGTTTCTTGTAAATGCAATGTACGTGGAGTAGGCGTATAAAACCGAACCTTTTGAAGCTATGTTCAATAAAATGACAAATACAAAACATTCAGTACTTAAAGAATGTGCCCCACACCCGCAGCTATTACTTTCGAAAGTTAGTGTAGCCTAACTAAGGTTGTCGATTCTTGGCTTGTCGGACAGTTAGCCCCCGTAACACATGTTCTTTTAAACGAAGGAATGCCTATATTGGTGAATCACAGAGAGTACACCTCACGTCCCCACCACAATGATTTCTTTGTGTTCCACCATAGTTTTGTCAAAACCTTGATTGCAGGTTCCCTCATATTTAGAATTAGTGTGCGCCTTGTTAGGAACATAAAGCGTGTACACCGGCTCAGGACAGCCTTGGAAGTTATAGTGATGCTTTCCGACATCCATCTGTCATGCAACACCTATAACATAATTTAAAGCGTCCCGGAGCTCTCGGATTCTAAACAATATGCCACAATACATTTCAATTACATAAATACTGCCGTCTTTGTTACGAAGACTGATTCAAGCGGTTAGCAATGTGAGACTGATTTCGTATACCTGTTAATTTCTATTGTTTAAAAGTGTCTTTTCTGTATCATATATACAACTACCTCAACTATGCTGTAACTACTGAATAAAAATTCTGTATCTTTTTTTTCCTATTCACTGCTGATTGTTTCTGATTAGCGTTTTTTCGTATTGTACTAGGCATTATCAACCGGTAACGGTTCCGTGTCAGGC
>JAZHYW010057596.1:0-23201 GCA_037355805.1 Ixodes ricinus | reverse complement strand
GAGCTACGTATGGGTATTCTGCTCTTAGCGTTATCTATCTCAAATCGAATTTTTTGATACCGACCGGCATTCTGCTATATTTCAGCCTTTTTTTTTTTGGCCTCGGGGATCCTGCTGACCTTCCAATCCAGCCGTGTGTTCACCTCTTCATCCGGCTGGGGTGCACTCGAGGCCGGATGGTGCACACCTGCCCCGAGGTCACAGCCGAGACAAAATTGTAATGAAGTTTTCGTGCATAGAGCAGCGGGAGTGCACTCGTAGAGAAAAAGAGTTATCGCACAGGTTATGTCTGTTTAAGCGAAATATCTGTCATACAAAAGTCTATACTTTAGAGAAAAAGATACATTATCGTTCCCACATCATCAACACAGGTCATCAGCCAGATAGTTTACGACTGCAGTAGATTTTTCATTTTTATGTTTAAAAAAACGGTTGCACTTTTTTGTTTCATTTGTTTTATGCGGCATGATCCTCGAAAGTTATAAGCGATTTTCTGAGAATTTCAACGGGGAAAATGGAGCCCATTTTGCCACGTGTTCGGTTTCTGGTGCCATAGAGCCCCATGCATTCCGAAAACTCCGCCGGCCGCCATTTTCCCATTGAGCTTTGCAGAAAATCACCTATAACTTTTGATTAAGTTATCGGATCGGGCTGAAACTCGTGGCATCTGGAAGCTAGACCTCTAGCGCTACCCTTGGGACTGAGAATGATCGTTCGGGCGTATGCCTAGTTTATTTGTGCGGTAAAAAGACCGTGTAAATGTTCTTGCGACACCCTGTACATTGCTGACTTTCTTCAGGATCGTAGCTTTCAGGTATGCCTGGGAGCTACAATCTCAGACCCTTTTCCCAGGAGAATGGCGCGCCGCAGTGCTGTGTCCTGGGTGGCGCTTTGTTCATTATGAAGATAAAGTCTCTATCTCAAGTCAATTCCGCCCGGGATCTCTCATTCTCTTTACGTCGACGATGTCCACCCAGGTAGCACCGAGTTCTGGGCCAAAACTTGGCTTTTGTCTGGGAGTTTAGGGCATTGAAAAGCCCGAAGAAGCCAAAGTAGAGCCAAACCTGGCCTCCCTTGGCAACAGTCTGGGTATTTTGGCCCTAATTTGCCAAAGAAGTGCCAAATTTAGGCTTCACTGCCTGTTAGTTTGGCTGTCATCTGGCATCTTTGCGCCTAAATTGCCTAACAAACGCCAGAGTTAGGCTTACTGCCCGGTAGTTCGGCAGATATTTGGCATTTTTGGGCCAAAATCGCCAAACTTATGCCAAAGTTAGGCTTCACTTTTTGATAGTTCGGCTGTCATCTGGCACCTTCGGGCCAAAATTGCCACAGATGTGCCAGAGTTAGGCTTACTACCTTGTAGTTCGGTTGACATCTGGCATATTTGGGCCCAAGTCGCCAAACTAGTGCCAAAGTTAGGCTTCGGTTCCCGATAGTTCGGCTGTCGTCTGGCAGCTACGGGCCAAAGTCGCCAAACAAGTGCCAAAGTTAGGCTTCGCTTCCCGATAGTTCGGCTGTCATCTCGCTGCTACGGGCCAAAGTTGCCAAACAAGTGCCAGAACTAGGCTTAGTGCCTTGGAGTTCGGCTGATGAGATATTTGATGTACGCGGGTGTACGCGGGTGGTCTTCATCTTAATTAAATAGAAATCAAGTTTTATTCCGCTGGCCACTTTATCTTATTTTGGGTGTCTCTTGATTTCTCCAGTCCAAAGGTGGGCTGAATGTTTTGGCGCGGCTGGACCAGGCTTTGCAAACGCAAATTGTGCCGGATGTTGTACTCGCGCGTAGGTACACACGCAAATATCGGGACGGGCCGGGAGACTGGTTCGACATTAAGGCGCGTTCACACCGGCGATGCGATCTAGTCGCGCGATAACTTTCATTGCAAAAGCGACCATCGCGGGCAAAAAGCGACGCGATTTGAGCAGTCGCTTCCTGACCCGACTTTTTGCGATGCGATCTAGTCGGGGAGAGGCTGAGCCAATCAACGGCGTTCGGAGCGAGAGTTTTTAAAAAGCGACTCGCCAACGAAGGCGTTGGACTCGCTCATCGCACACGCCAGAGTGACCATCCAATTATTTTTTTTTGCGATGCGATTTAATTGCATCGCGCGACTGCTTACGTTTTCGGTGTGAATGCGCCTTTACAGAAAGTGCTGAGATCGAGCTAGCGCTGCGAGAGACTGATGTGCGCATGTCTCCTCAACAGATATCATTATTAGGCGGCGCATTGCAAAAGCGAGCGTGGCTCTGTGCGTGTCTTGCATTGTGACTGTGCACTGTCAAATCCTAGCGATAACAAAGAGCGGAAACGACCGGGGCTCCGTGGCGCCGCTCCCGCATTACACTTGGGGAATTAAAATGAAATCCCGGAACTTGTACTATTTGAGCGTGTTGGTACTTTTTAAACATTTAGAAAGTGGAGACACATAAGGGACGATACATACAAGACAATCTTTCAACCTCAACAACATTCCTTTTCGGCTTCAAGCTCAAAGCCCGCCCGCTCCGTGGGAGTACAGGAAAGGAAAATCTTGGGGGAAGGAGAGGAAGCGGGGCCAGGTACAATGCGCAAACGGGGCAATGCCTCAACGACCGACTCCGAGAACATCAAATGGACGCCGAAAGAGCTGCTTCGGATTCTCAGCACCCGATCGTCATTCACGGGAGAAAATATCCCGGCTGCGCCCCTAATTTTGCCGGCGCGACAGCCATGGGAGGCCACTGCGAGCAAGTCGGGAGAGAAATAATTGAGGCCTATCGCGGATGGCGACAAGCCCGCAAAACATAAGCACCCCTTCTATTTCGCTCTCAAGAAAGGAGATTATCTTTCTGAGGCCCACAATGGAAGCCGAACGCTGACAGACTAGCCAAGGCGACAAGGTCACCAACAGAAGCGGCCTTTCCTTTCATTCCGTTCCATTTCATTCCAGAGAAGGGCTGGGATTCCCCCGTCCCTTATTTCCCTACTGTTGAACTGGTCGGCATACACTCCCTCCCCTGTAGCTTTGACTGTACAGCAGGATTTTTTTTTATAAGTTGTTTTCGTTTTTTCTTTTACTCTAAAGCGTCGAGAATGCAGAGGGAGCTTAGCTGCTTATTGCTGCCCCTTCGACCTCGCCTTTTGCAAATCCTCCCCGCCTGCTTTTGTGTCTTGGTGTGGCTGTCAGGGAGCGCGACAGCCGCTTTAAGCAAATCAAAAGGGTGGAGTGAAACGCGTGACCTCTCTACGTAGGACGCGTAGGACAAAAACGTTTGGACGAAAATTTGTCACGTGACTCTCTCTGTCACGCTGATGGGATCTCTGGGGCTGTCGTTTTCGCCGTTTGCCTAGTTATAGAAACAGGCGGGTCACGTAGGTCCGGTTTTCGAAATGCGCTCTTCAGTGTTCTGTTGCTTCCGTGCGTTGCAGACGGGGCCGTGTTTTTTCGTCGTAAACGGCCGGAATACGTCCATGCCAATTTTTCGGTAACAGCCATTTCTTTCACCAAAGTTCGTGGAATTCTTGTGATGTGTTTGCTGGACACGCTTCGACAAAAACTGCTCTTCGCCGACGACGAGACATCAGTTGAATGTGCGCAACCTTCTTTCTGGAGAGTGTTTGTGGGGTGCCTGAGTTGGATTATGCATCTATCAAGGATTACATGATATCGCTCTTTTATTAGTAAGTACACCGCAAGCATGCTTCTGATAGTAGTCCTGCTTTCCTCTCAATCTCCGCGGTTTTTTGAGTGATGAGTTTTGCTTGGCATGAGGGCAGTGTTAATTCTATTTTATAATTTGCTTTTCGTTTTACAGAGAAGTGTGACCTTTGTGAATATGTCGACAATACACTGTGTGTAATGATAGTGGTTTAATAAACTTCTGGTAGCGATCGAAACAATTTTGTTTGTCCGTATATGTGATTGGATATGCAACAAATGTTATGAAACGTACACATACTTGCACGACGTTCGGCACTACGTCGGCACTCCTGTGGCAGACCAGAGAAAAGACAAACTTTGGCACGTCCCAAATAGCAAAATTAGGCGTTGCTCTGGCAGTTATGGCTGAAGTATGGCACGAACTTTGGCGCTCCTCTGGCGGACCAGAGAAACGCCAAACCTTGGCATGCCCCGAATTCCCAGATTAGGATTTACTATGGCAGTTATGGCTGAAGTATGGCACCAACTTTGGCGCTCCTCTGGCAGGCCATAGCAACGCCAAACTTTGGCATCTCTGAAATACCCGAATTAGGCGTTGCTCTGGCAGTTATGGCTCAAGTATGGCACTACTTCGGCACTCCTGTGGCAGACCAGAGAAAAGCCAAACTTTGGCATCTTTAAAATACCCAAATTATGCGTTGCTCTGGCAGTTATGGCTCTAGTATGGCACTACTTCGGCACTCCAGTGGTGGACCAGAGAAAAGCCAAACTTTGGCGCGTCCCAAATACCGAAATTAGGCGTTGCTCTGGCAGTTATGGCTGAAGTATGGCACCAACTTTGGCACTCCTCTGGCGGACCAGAGAAACGCCAAACCTTGGCATGCCCCGAATTCCCAGATTAGGATTTACTATGGCAGTTATGGCTCAAGTATGGCACCAGCTTTGGCGCTCCTCTGGCGGACCAGAGAAACGCCAGACCTTGGCATGCCCCGAATTCCCAGATTAGGATTTACTATGGCAGTTATGGCTCAAGTATGGCACCAACTTTGGCGCTCCTCTGGCAGGCCATAGCAACGCCAAACTTTGGCATCTCTGAAATACCCGAATTAGGCGTTGCTCTGGCAGTTATGGCTCAAGTATGGCACTACTTCGGCACTCCTGTGGCAGACCAGAGAAAAGCCAAACTTTGGCATCTTTAAAATACCCAAATTATGCGTTGCTCTGGCAGTTATGGCTCTAGTATGGCACTACTTCGGCACTCCAGTGGTGGACCAGAGAAAAGCCAAACTTTGGCGCGTCCCAAATACCGAAATTAGGCGTTGCTCTGGCAGTTATGGCTGAAGTATGGCACCAACTTTGGCACTCCTCTGGCGGACCAGAGAAACGCCAAACCTTGGCATGCCCCGAATTCCCAGATTAGGATTTACTATGGCAGTTATGGCTCAAGTATGGCACCAACTTTGGCGCTCCTCTGGCGGACCAGAGAAACGCCAAACCTTGGCATGCCCCGAATTCCCAGATTAGGATTTACTATGGCAGTTATGGCTCAAGTATGGCACCAACTTTGGCACTCCTCTGGCAGACCAGAGCAACGCCAAACTTTGGCATCTCTGAAATACCCGAATTAGGCGTTGCTCTGGCAGTTATGGCTCAAGTATGGCACTACTTCGGCACTCCTGTGGCAGACCAGAGAAAAGCCAAACTTTGGCATCTTTAAAATACCCAAATTATGCGTTGCTCTGGCAGTTATGGCTCTAGTATGGCACTACTTCGGCACTCCAGTGGTGGACCAGAGAAAAGCCAAACTTTGGCGCGTCCCAAATACCGAAATTAGGCGTTGCTCTGGCAGTTATGGCTGAAGTATGGCACCAACTTTGGCACTCCTCTGGCGGACCAGAGAAACGCCAAACCTTGGCATGCCCCGAATTCCCAGATTAGGATTTACTATGGCAGTTATGGCTCAAGTATGGCACCAACTTTGGCGCTCCTCTGGCAGACCATAGCAACGCCAAACTTTGGCATCTCTGAAATACCCGAATTAGGCGTTGCTCTGGCAGTTATGGCTCAAGTATGGCACTACTTCGGCACTCCTGTGGCAGACCAGAGAAAAGCCAAACTTTGGCATCTTTAAAATACCCAAATTATGCGTTGCTCTGGCAGTTATGGCTCTAGTATGGCACTACTTCGGCACTCCAGTGGTGGACCAGAGAAAAGCCAAACTTTGGCGCGTCCCAAATACCCGAAATTAGGCGTTGCTCTGGCAGTTATGGCTGAAGTATGGCACCAACTTTGGCACTCCTCTGGCGGACCAGAGAAACGCCAAACCTTGGCATGCCCCGAATTCCCAGATTAGGATTTACTATGGCAGTTATGGCTCAAGTATGGCACCAACTTTGGCGCTCCTCTGGCAGACCAGAGAAACGCCAAACTTTGGCATGCCCCGAATTCCCAGATTAGGATTTACTATGGCAGTTATGGCTCAAGTATGGCACCAACTTTGGCACTCCTCTGGCAGACCAGAGAAAAGCCAAACTTTGGCATCTCTGAAATACCCGAATTAGGCGTTGCTCTGGCAGTTATGGCTCAAGTATGGCACTACTTCGGCACTCCTGTGGCAGACCAGAGAAAAGCCAAACTTTGGCATCTCTTAAAATACCCGAATTAGGCGTTGCTCTGGCAGTTATGGCTCAAGTATGGCACTACTTCGGCACTCCTGTGGCAGACCAGAGAAAAGCCAAACTTTGGCACGTCTCCAAATACCCAAATTAGGCGTTGCTCTGGCAGTTATGGCTGAAGTATGGCACCAACTTTGGCACTCCTCTGGCGGACCAGAGAAACGCCAAACCTTGGCATGCCTCGAATTCCCGAGATTAGGTTTGCTCATGGCAGTTATGGCTCAAGTATGGCACTACTTCGGCACTCCTCTGGCAGGACCAGAGCAAAGCCAAACTTTGGCATCTCTGAAATACCCGAATTAGGCGTTGCTCTGGCAGTTATGGCTCAAGTATGGCACTACTTCGGCACTCCTGTGGCAGACCAGAGAAAAGCCAAACTTTGGCATCTTTAAAATACCCAAATTATGCGTTGCTCTGGCAGTTATGGCTCTAGTATGGCACTACTTCGGCACTCCAGTGGTGGACCAGAGAAAAGCCAAACTTTGGCGCGTCCCAAATACCGAAATTAGGCGTTGCTCTGGCAGTTATGGCTGAAGTATGGCACTACTCGGCACTCCTGTGGCAGACCAGAGAAAAGCCAAACTTTGGCATCTACTTAAATACCCGAATTAGGCGTTGCTCTGGCAGCTATGGCTGAGCAATCGTCATGCAGCCTGCTATCAGATTTTTCAAAAATTAACATAGATTATGAGGCTCTGACGCTTCAATACAAATCATATGTATTTGCTGTCATCTATCGCCCTCCTAACGGAAATCTAAAATTTTTTTTTGATTTTCTGGATAGGTTGTTAGACTTTGTGAGTACAAATGGTTTGCGCGTTATTATAGGCGGCGACTGCAACATAAATCTATTGCAGAATACGGCAGCCACACGTGAATTTCAGGTACTTATTGAATCCTTCTCCTGTAGGAATGTTATAACTGAGCCCACGCGAATTAGCTGTCACTCTGAAAGCCTTCTGGACTTGTTTTTGACAAATAACATGAATGACGATGTAACGTCGGGTAGGGTTATAACATGTCTAAGTGATCATTTTCCAATTTACATGTCTTTTAAAGATAGTGAATTTTTCAAGGGAAAGGCACGACATACTGAGTCGTATATAATGCGAGAAATTAATGCCAAAACTTTGGAAATTTTTCGAGGTGAAATCACAAACATAGACTGGAGTATAGTGCTTGAATCTACAAATGCTGAGGAAGCTTATGAACATTTCATAGCCATCATTAAGCAGGTTTATTATACTTGCTTTAAGCTAAAGGAAGTAAAGAAATCTAAAAAATTACGGAAGCCTTGGATGTCAGATGATTGCTTTAGAATGGTCAAGAAAAGAGATGTTTTATATTCGAAATTTGTCAAAACGAGAAACTTGAATGATCTTTCCAAATTCAAAAAATATAGAAATTTTGTGACGAAAGTCTTGCGTAGCACAAAAAAGGCATATTACGAGAATGTATTCTCAAGTACTCAGAGTGAGGTGGTGTGGCGCGAAATCCACAAACTTTTAAACTGTGGTTCTCACCATAATGAAGAACTACGCTTAACAGTAAACAATAAAACAGTAGTGGGCAATGAGCTTGCAGATGCGTTTAACAAGTATTTTACGAATTTAGTCTCAGTGGTGTCTGGAACTGATAGCAGTGGAGTAAAACGATTTCTAGGAACGCCTAACTCAAACACGGCATTTTTTGCGCCGACAACTTGTGAGGAAATCTGCTCTACTTTTATGACACTCAAAAATAGCAAGGCCCGTGACATTGATGATTTAGAAATTAAACCTATAAAGTTTGTATTAGACATCTTAGCGCCTGTGCTTTGTTATATTTTCAACACTTGTTTACTCACGGGGACTTTTCCGGAAAGCATGCAGCGCGCTAGAGTGAGTGTCTTGTTTAAATCTGGCGATAAAAATGACTTTTCGAATTATCGTCCGGTTTCAGTACTGCCTGTTATTTCGAAGGGTTTAGAAAAGATTATATGCAAAAGAGTCTCTTCCTTCTGCGACAAGCACTCAATACTTACGGAGCGGCAATTCGGTTTCCGTCGAGGCATGTCGACTGAATTAGCTTTACTGACACAAAAAGAATTCATACTAAACGGATTTGAGAACAATAAACTGACATTAGGTATTTTTATTGATTTCTCAAAAGCATTTGATAGAGTTAATCACGTAATACTATCCACTAAACTAGAACATTACGGTTTCCGAGGAATCCCTGGCGACTTTCTAAAATCATACTTAACCCATAGAAAACAATGTGTTGTAATTAACGGAAAACGCTCTCCTCTTCTAAGTGTCCATTCGGGAGTCCCACAAGGAAGTGTATTGGGACCAGTGTTGTTTAATATTTACATCAACGATATAATAAATTCCATTGAGTGCACAAATTGCTTAATTTACGCAGATGATACCAGTCTTTTTTTCCAGTCAAATAACATTAATGATCTCGTTAGTTTGGCAAATGTTACTCTGAATAAACTGCTTGAGTGGACAAGGGTAAACGTCTTAGAAATTAATGTTTCAAAAACAAAAGCCGTACTATTTGCGCCTGTGCAAAAATTAATAACTCGCGATATTAATATACAGCTTGGATCAGAAATGATAAAAGTTACAAATGAAGCCAAAACACTGGGAATAACTTTTAATCAACATTTAAGCTGGAATGCACACGTGGACCGTGTTGCTGGGACCTTGGCAAAGGCTTGCGGTATACTTTGTAGATTTAGACAAATACTAACAACTAAAGTCAAGCTAATGCTCTACAACTCTCTTTTTGCATCCCATATAAACTACTGCAACCTTGTCTGGGGAGTGACGTCGCAAGCTAACAAAACTAAGTTGCATTTATTACAAAAAAAAGCTATTCGTCATATAGTAAATGCCCCATACGATGCCCACACAAAAGAATTATTTGCTTCACTCAATGTGCTTCCCTTCCAGCACTTATACAATTTTAATCTAATAATGAAATATAAACTTAGCATTAAAAATAACAATTCCACTTTTATCAAGTTGTGTAACCTTAAAAGGCCTCATGATGCATCGTATAATATTAGAAAAAAGGATTCCTGGCTGGTACCCTTCTCCCGTACTAATCATGGGTTAGACAGGCTGCAACACCGCATGCCTAGTTGTTTAAACTATTTAGAGAAAAGGAACCTTGATATACACACCATTTGTAAAAAAACATTGAAAGAACACTTTTTCACACAGTGAATAATTGTGCAAAAATTTTGTTGTATTTGCTTTATATTTTTCCTGTATAGTATGAACTGTCGGAATACATGTTTTAATGTGTACGATGTCAGTATTAGTATATATTTGATGTAAATTGATTACATGTATATTTTTCATGGTTTGAATTTCTATGTATATGTCTTGTCAATTTTAAACTGTCGGTTTGGTTGTTTCTTATGCCAAGGTAGGGGCAGGAACCCCGTCAAGCTACTGTATTGTAGCTTTTTGTTCCTGCCCTGGCATTTTTTGTCCGACAAGGAATGTCAAATAAAAGAATTTGAATTTGAAAAAATTTGAAAAAAAAAGTATGGCACTACTCGGCACCTCCTGTGGCAGACCAGAGAAAAGCCAAACTTTGGCATCTCTTAAATACCTGAATTAGGCGTTGCTCTGGCAGTTATGGCTCAAGTATGGCACTACTCAGCACTCCTGTGGCAGACCAGAGAAAAAAGCCAAACTTTGGCATCTCTTAAATACCCGAATTAGGCGTTGCTCTGGCAGTTATGGCTCAAGTATGGCACTACTCGGCACTCCTGTGGCAGACCAGAGAAAAGCCAAACTTTGGCACATCTTTAAAATACCCAAATTGTAGCGTTGCTCTGGCAGTTATGGCTCAAGTATGGCACTACTCGGCACTCCTGTGGCAGACCAGAGAAAAAGCCAAGCTTTGGCATTTCTTAAACACCCGAATTAGGCGTTAAGCTCTGGCGGTTATGGCTCAAGTATGGTCACTGCCGGCACTCCTGTGGCAGACCAGAGAAAAGCCAAACTTTGGCATCTTTAAAATACCCAAATTATGTGTTGCTGTGGCAGTTATGGGGCTCAAGTATGGCACTCACCCTCGGCACTCCTGTGGCAGACCAGAGAAAAGCCAAACTTTAGCATCTCTTAAATAACAATCCGAATTAGGCGTTGCTCTGGCAGTTATGGCTCAAGTATGGCACTACTCGGCACTCCTGTGGCAGACCAGAGAAAAGCCAAACTCAGGCATCTCTTAAACACCCGAATTAGGCGTTGCTCAAGGCAAAGTTGTGGCTCAAGCATGGCACTACTCGGCACTCCTGTGGCAGACCAGAGAAAAGCCAAACTTTGGCATCTCTTAAAATACCTGAATTAGGCGTTGCTCTGGCAGTTATGGCTCAAGTATGGCACTACTTCGGCACTCCTGTGGCGGACCAGAGAAAAGCCAAACTTTGGCACGTCCCAAATATCCGAAATTAGGCGTTGCTCTGGCAGTTATGGCTCAAGTATGGCACCAACTCTGGCGCTCCTCTGGCAGACCAGAGCAAACGCCAAACTTTGGCATCTCTGAAATACCCAAATTAGGCGTTGCTCTGGCAGTTATGGCTCAAGTATGGCACTACTTCGGCACTCCTGTGGCAGACCAGAGAAAAGCCAAACTTTAGCATCTTTAAAATACCCAAATTAGGCGTTGCTCTGGCAGTTATGGCTCAAGTATGGCACTACTTCGGCACTCCTGTGGCGGACCAGAGAAAAGCCAAGCTTTGGCGTCGTCACAAATACCCGAATTAGGCGTTTCTCTGGCAGTTATGGCTCGAAGTATGGCACCAACTTTGGCGCTCCTGCTGGCAGACCAGAGCAACGCCAAACTTTGGCATCTCTGAAATACCCAAATTATGCGTTGCTCTGGCAGTTATGGCTCAAGTATGGCACTACTTCGGCACTCCTGTGGCAGACCAGAGAAAAGCCAAACTTTGGCATCTCTTAAATACCCAAATTAGGCGTTGCTCTGGCAGTTATGGCTCTAGTATGGCACTACTTCGGCACTCCTGTGGCGGACCAGAGAAAAGCCAAACTTTGGCATCTCTCAAATACCCAAATTAGGCGTTGCTCTGGCAGTTATGGCTCAAGTATGGCACCAACTTTGGCGCTCCTCTGGCAGACCAGAGCAACGCCAAACTTTGGCATCTCTGAAATACCCAAATTATGCGTTGCTCTGGCAGTTATGGCTCAAGTATGGCACTACTTCGGCACTCCTGTGGCGGACTAGAGAAAAGCCAAACTTTGGCATCTTTAAAATACCCAAATTATGCGTTGCTCTGGCAGTTATGGCTCTAGTATGGCACAACTTCGGCACTCCTGTGGTGGACCAGAGAAAAGCCAAACTTTGGCGCGTCCCAAATACCGAAATTAGGCGTTGCTCTGGCAGTTATGGCTGAAGTATGGCACCAACTTTGGCGCTCCTCTGGCGGACCAGAGAAACGCCAAACCTTGGCATGCCCCGAATTCCCAGATTAGGATTTACTATGGCAGTTATGGCTCAAGTATGGCACCAGCTTTGGCGCTCCTCTGGCGGACCAGAGAAACGCCAAACCTTGGCATGCCCCGAATTCCCAGATTAGGCATTTACTATGGCAGTTATGGCTCAAGTATGGCACCAACTTTGGTGCTCCTCTGGCAGGCCATAGCAACGCCAAACTTTGGCATCTCTGAAATACCCGAATTAGGCGTTGCTCTGGCAGTTATGGCTCAAGTATGGCACTACTTCGGCACTCCTGTGGCAGACCAGAGAAAAGCCAAACTTTGGCATCTTTAAAATACCCAAATTATGCGTTGCTCTGGCAGTTATGGCTCTAGTATGGCACTACTTCGGCACTCCAGTGGTGGACCAGAGAAAAGCCAAACTTTGGCGCGTCCCAAATACCGAAATTAGGCGTTGCTCTGGCAGTTATGGCTGAAGTATGGCACCAACTTTGGCGCTCCTCTGGCGGACCAGAGAAACGCCAAACCTTGGCATGCCCCGAATTCCCAGATTAGGATTTACTATGGCAGTTATGGCTGAAGTATGGCACCAACTTTGGCGCTCCTCTGGCAGGCCATAGCAACGCCAAACTTTGGCATCTCTGAAATACCCGAATTAGGCGTTGCTCTGGCAGTTATGGCTCAAGTATGGCACTACTTCGGCACTCCTGTGGCAGACCAGAGAAAAGCCAAACTTTGGCATCTTTAAAATACCCAAATTATGCGTTGCTCTGGCAGTTATGGCTCTAGTATGGCACTACTTCGGCACTCCAGTGGTGGACCAGAGAAAAGCCAAACTTTGGCGCGTCCCAAATACCGAAATTAGGCGTTGCTCTGGCAGTTATGGCTGAAGTATGGCACCAACTTTGGCACTCCTCTGGCGGACCAGAGAAACGCCAAACCTTGGCATGCCCCGAATTCCCAGATTAGGATTTACTATGGCAGTTATGGCTCAAGTATGGCACCAGCTTTGGCGCTCCTCTGGCGGACCAGAGAAACGCCAGACCTTGGCATGCCCCGAATTCCCAGATTAGGATTTACTATGGCAGTTAGGGCTCAAGTATGGCACCAACTTTGGCACTCCTCTGGCGCACCAGAGAAGAGCCAAACTTTGGCATGCCCTAGGATCGCCCAACTAAGGCTATAGTTAGGCACCGTACTTTGGCACTGATGATTGCCATGGTGCAAAAACCTAACTGCGCCAAAGTTGGGCCCTTATGTTTGCCAGACCTTTGCCCAAGTTGGGCATTCCTCTGGCGTGCTACCTGGGCAGGTTTGTTATTATTCTTGTAACTTAGCTATCTGTGAGCGTCAAGTTCAACTTACGGTAAACAGGATGAGTAGGTGGGCTGACCAGAATGTAGATGGTTGAGCGTGTTGGTTTCTAATTTACGATAGGAGAGATGTACATTGAAGTCTGTCTTGTCTGTTTGTCTTCAATGTACCTCTTTCCTTATCGTAAAGTGACCAGAATGGCTTGCGGCTTTCTGCCGAGAAGACCGTAGCTGTTTGTTTCTCTCGGAAACGGGGAATGTCTTCCGAACCATCATTGTTCATTAAGGGTACATTCATTCCTGTTAAATCAGAGGATAAGTTCTTAAGCCTAGTATTCGATAGTGAGTTAACTTTTGGCCCACATATAAAGGAACTAAGACTAAAATGTCAGCGAAAGTCGAATCTTCTTAAGGTCCTTGCGCACCGTTCTTGGGGTTCCGACCGTGTCTGCCTTTTGAGAATCTACAGCGCTTGTGTTCGCTCAGTTTTAGATTATGGAAGCATTGTTTACGGTTCTGCCAATCCCTCTACGCCTAAGATGTTAGACCCAGTTAATCACCAGGGGATTCGACTGGTAACCGAAGCCTTTTCAACGTCCCTCGTGCTCAACTTGTATGCCGAGTAAAATGAGTGGTCGCTTGATAGACGTAGGTTTTATCTTAGCACGCAATACTTTTTAACACTCCGTACTCTTCCGCAGCGCCCAAATTTCCCTTTGATTATATTGCATAAAATATGAGCAGGCCTTTCAAAATAAGTCATCCATAACGCGTCCCTTTGCACTGCGCGTGAAGGATGCCGCAGCGACCTAGTTTTAATACCATCCCGTTCTCTCACGGAAACTAAACACAGACTTGCTCCTTGGGATGACTTAGCCATAACAACCAACCTCTCTTTGACGAAATACAACAAGAAAGTTGTCGCCTTCAGTGCTATCAAGCAAGATTTTTTTAGATTGCTAATCGTTACAAGACGGACAAACGTTTTTTTAATGATGGGACAAAAGGTGCTTGCTATGGTGGCTGCAGTGCGGTTGGTCAGTCCTTCCAACGTGTTAGACAAATTAATGTCAATGCATCTGTGTTTACTGCTGAGCTCCTTGGACTCTTATTGATAGTAGAAAAAATAATCAAGCAAAAATACAGATTATCTGTGATATTTTCAGAATCGCTCAGTTCTCTTCTTGCCCTTAACTCTGCAACATCCTGGAAGCATCCCCTTGTTTCTTTGCTTCGTGCCAAAGGAACAAATTCTGTAAAGCAAAACATCACTATCAGTTTTGCTGGCTTCTTAGCCATATAGGAATACACGGCAATGAGGAAGCCGACCGAGCCGCAGGTGCATGTGTAAACAGGTCTATTGAAATTCACACTATCCCAGTGACAGACTATAGAACTACACTACGAAATAAAATAAAACATTCCTGGAAAGTAGAGTGGGACTCTGATCCTCACAATAAGATACATACATTTAAGCCTGTTTTAAGTGAATGGCGCAGCGCCAGACATCGGGAAAGGTTTTATGAGGTCAAATAAAAAAGTCGAATTGGACGTTTTAGTGATTTATACAGCGTAAGGTCGGTCTGCCAGGATTAGGCGACACTGGTTTACACTGTAGATGAGCAATTTTGCCAGTGCAGTACGACTGCTAACCTGGAGTCTTTAACGTGCTCACGCAGTAGTGATACACGACCGCACGCCGGTACGATGCTCATCCAGATCGAAACGGGCAGGGGTGGGGCTAGAACCCAGGATCTATGGGTTCTGCAGCGCGAGCTTTCGCTCCCCGCGGGGTCATCTTATGCCGACTGCGGATA
This sequence comes from Ixodes ricinus, assembly GCA_037355805.1. Lineage (NCBI taxonomy): Eukaryota > Metazoa > Arthropoda > Arachnida > Ixodida > Ixodidae > Ixodes > Ixodes ricinus. Next base: position 8,290 of record JAZHYW010057596.1, on the reverse strand, counting down.
GGCCACACACACTTCACTCATGGCTACCTTTTAAGAAGTGAAGACCAACCGATGTGCGACTACTGCTCAGAAACCCTAAGTATACTTCACATCCTTTTAGCGTGTGCACAGTTTATTGATGAACGCCGCTCCTACTTTTCTATTTTTTCAGAAAACAAGCACCTTTCCACCTGGACTTTTGGCTTGGAGACGAGCCTGTTATTCCGTACACAAAAGTTTTTAAATTTGAGAAAACATGAATATTTTACATTGACTTTAAACTACAATTTTCTTTAGAAAATATTTGATATTTAGATCTACTGCAATAATAAACCTTTAGTATTGTAATATTTACTCAACATGTGTTTGGCGCACTCTGGCGCACCAGAAAACTTCATATTCAATTCAACTCTGTCTGGGCTCCGAAATGGAGTGCGAACCGAGTACTAGCACTGGTCCAAGTAGGCGGCAAAATAAGGCGGATTGGGAACGAAGTAGACGGGCTGCCGAAATCAGCGAAAGCAGCGTCAGGCAGCGGATGTCGCTGCCAAGCGTGCAAGGCGGGCGAACGAGAACACCCAAGGCCGGGAAAACTTAAGGAAGATCCATTGGTGGATCCTCAGGGAACGCGCTAGTCTGACAGTACGGAAACGCGGCACACGTCCCCCGTTGGGGGACGCAAACATTGACCCCGTAACGAACACAAAAAGAGGAAGCAAAAAATAGAGGAAGCAAAAGAGAGCGCCAGAAAAGAAAAGGGAAGGAGTCAGGGTTAGCGTTTCCAAAAGGGGGGGGGGGTCATGCTAACACTTTTTTATGCTTTGTGTGATCGTGCGCGCACATTTGTGCTCTTGGCATCAATCACGTCGTCAATGTGGAATCTGTTGCCAAGTGGATTAGCTAGTATTAGTGCACAACAGCACTGAGCACGTACAGAGAAATCAACGCTGCAGCACTAACTTGTGCTTGTGCATCCCGCGGATTTACCCTGCGTCACTCGGCCTAGCGAAATAACTGTTTTTCTTGTCAACTGTCGAAGCATTAAAATAAGGCCGATTCGGTCGCTAAGCTTATCGTCTTGGTACAAGCTCAAATTATCATTGGCACTGAATTCTGGCTGGATGATATTGCCAGTGATGCCTCAAGTTTTCCCTTCCACATTTCAAGTTTACAGACGTGACCGGGACACCCATGGTGGTGGCGATTTCCTACTCGTTGATAAATCCTTCCCAAGCGCACCCGTTGAAACTAATGATGATTGTGAGACTGTGTGGTGCAAGGTCATGTTTCACAATGGTGAACATATCTCGTTTGGTGCTTTACATCGTAGCCCCAGTGGGGGCAGCCTTTCTCCCTTCACATCGCTTTCTCATACAATGTTGCTTTTCAATTCGAATTTTTTTATTGGGCGGTGATTTCAATATGCCTCATATACAGTGGACTAACAATTCACCCGTGCTTACTTGCTGCTCGGCACTTTCCCTTGAATTTAGTTCTACGATTGCCACTAACGGTCTTCATCAGTTTGCAGATTTCTCCACACGCCGTGCAGGTAACTGTGCATCAACGCTTGACTTGCTTTTTCCCAATACCACCAGTTTCGTCCAATAAGCCTTACCGATTCCAGGTATAGGTGACCATGACGGTATCCTAGCTAAACTTTCTTTGGACGACCAATGGTAGTGCTTTCCCCTCCTCGAAGGGTGTACATTTTCGATAAAGGTAATTACGGTTTGATTACGCGTAATCTTGAAGATACATTTGAGGAGTATGTGGCGAGCATTGCGACGTCCAGTGTTGAAGATCTTTATAACCTATTTAAAAGCAACTTACGATCACTTATTGATTGTCACATACCGTCAAAAATCTTTCGGGTAAAAAAGGACACAGCAGGCCGTGGTTTACCAACAAGATCAAGCACTTATTGAATCGAAGATGTCGCCTCTTTCGGAGGTACCTAAGCCAGAGGACGGATGAAATATTTAACAGGCTAGATATTCTGGGGAATGAAATTAAGCTGAAAATAAAAAGTGCCAAAGATCACGTTTATTCCTCCCTAGGTGAAAAGCTTAGGTGTAGTCCAAAGGAGATGTGGAAGTTTGTAAAATCTAATGGCAAAGAAGGTAGTACTATGCCCTCCTATTTTAGCTGAACAAGGTTATGACATTAATGATGTTGACAAAGCGAAATGTTTTTATAATTACTTTCAGTCAGTTTTTCCAGTTACTACAAGAAACATACTTTCGGAACCAGCTTCTTGTAATTTTGGGTCTATGAGAGATATCACTGTATCGTGTGATGGAGTTGTCAAATTTCTTTCTGAACTAGAAACTAACTTTTCTACTGGGCCAGATCATATACCTTGTTCTGTTAAAATCTTGTGCACCCATTATTGCCAAGTTTCTGGTTGTCTTGTTTAATTTATCCCTGTCGTCAAAGAAGCTGCCTCAGGAATAGAGATTCGCGAATGTTGTTCCTGTGCACAAGAGTTGTCCCCGTTCTTTGGTTTCCAAGTATAGACCCATTTCACTAACCAGCGTGTGTTGCAAGACTCTTGAACATATAATTTACTCTAACATATTTCATCACTTGCGAGCAAATAATTTTTTGTCCAGTTTCAACATGGCTTTAGGGCAGGCTTCTCTTGCGTTACTCAGTTAGTCGAATTTTCGTATGATGTGTTTTCTTCTTTTGATTCTGGGAAGCAGGTTGATTGTATAATGTTAGACTTTAGTAAGGCTTTTGATACCGTGCCACACTCGCTATTGCTTTTAAAACTCTCATCGTTAGGTTTACCTGTTTCTGTCCTTGGTTGGATAGCAGACTGTCTTACCGGTCGCTCCCAAAAAGTAGTCATTAATGGCTCAGAATCTTACTTTGTTTCAGTAACGTCGGGTGTTCCCTAAGGATCCGTGCTTGGTCCGCTTCTGTTTTTAACCTATATAAATGATATAGGTTTCGGAACTACCTCCAAAATAAGATTATATCCAGATGATTCTGTGTTATACAGGGATATAACTAACCAGGACGATGCTACTGCTTTACAAACTGATCTTGATCAAATACTCACATGGTGCAACAAAGGAAAAATGAAACTGAATTTTGAAAAGTGTAATTGTATTCGTTTTAGCAGAAAGTGTCTAAACATACAGACTAATTACTATCTAGATTCAAATCAGATTACCTTGGCGAAGGATGTGAAGTATTCGGGTGTTATTTTTCATCTGACCTAACGTTAAGTAGTCATGATGAATTTATAACAATGAAAGCAGGACGGGTACTTAACTTTATAAAGAGAAAGTTTAAACACGCACCTCGTGACGTCAAAGAAATACTATACATTTCTAACGTACGTTCCCTCTTAGAATATGCGGCTGTAGTATTGGATTCCGACACTAAAACCTTAATTAATAAACTTGAGGCCATCCAAAATCGCTCTGTCCGTTTTGTTTCTAACTCTTGTCATTTTCATACCACTGTCATGGCATTAAAGAAATCCTTGTCATGGGACTCGCTCGAACTTCGCCGGAGGTTATCAAGGTACTCTTTTCTGAATAAAGTGGTTGGTGAAAGTACCGGCATTGATAAGAAGATCTACCTAAAACCCCCTACTTTTACTTCCCAGAGATTAGACCACTCGAAGAACATACTGGAAATAGCATGCCGCACATCTGTTTGTTCAATCGTCATTTTTCCCACGAACAATATTCCAGTGGAATAGACTCCCCGAAGCTGTGGTTTCGACTTTGGATGAAACATTTAATTGTCCTTTGAGCCGTTACTTACACGAGAATGATCCATGACTAATGTATTGTTTTGCATTGTGCTGATGTTAGCAGCTTATTGTATATACGTGTATGTTATGTTGAAAAGTTTCTTATTTTTTTCCTTTTCTTGTGATTGCGCATTGTATTACTTGTAGCAGATGTCATTATGTATTGATATATTTTGCATTTCCATTTCTGTATTTGTTGTGTTTACATGTAAGTTACCCCCTACAATAATGCCCCCAGGGCGAAATGTAGGTAACGAATAAATAAAATAAAAATAAAATAAATCGATAAATATGTCTAGTAATATATAAAGTAATATAAAATACAGAATACTAAAAAATATTTCAACTCAGTAATTCAAATATCTGGGCATAAAATACTACTGATGTACTTACACAAAAAAAACTATAACGTTAATGTCAGTTAATGTTATCTTTGCGAAAAATAATTTTGATACCAAGAGAAACGTCTAAAAGTACAAATGTGACATATTATGTTTCTTAAAAACGACCTGTCTTATTTTGTTCGTACATTTTTTGTGAGGACAGTTAGCACAGCTCTTTGGGCCAATATTTGGCTTTTGGTAATTTAGGACTTTGAAAGCACAAAGAAACCAAGGTAAACCCAAACTTTACCTTCTTTAGCCAGAGTCCAGATATCTCCGCCCTAGTGAACCAAACAAGTGCCATATTTAGACTTCACTGCTGGTTCTTCTGTTCATACTTGACATGTTTGGCTCAAGTTTGACACTTTGGCAACTATGTGGCAAGCCAAAGAAAGGCAATTAAAATGCCAGCTAAAAGTACTGTGGCCCTAACTCAATCGCTTTATAGAGTAAATCCGTAAAAGGACCAAGTTAGGACGCCTAGGACTGCCAAGTGTGTGACAAGATAGGCGTTCTTCTTGCGTGCTACCTGGGCTTGATGTAGTTTGAGGTGTATAATAAAAATCAGGTGTCATATAGGGCGGTTCCAAGTGGTAGACTTCTGGCTTGAAATTTCGCCGGCCGACATGCTGATGAACTTGCTCCTAATCCTTTCTAAGATCGCGTTCTTTCGCATCGTGATCGACTACGTCAGCCAGAGTAGTCGAGACCATAAAAGGGTGTCGACTGGTACTCTACTGTAATCCATATTGGTCTTTTTCCGGATCTAAAAGAGCCGGTGAAGAGAGAAGTCGACCCGTCGGGGGCCAAATAAGTCCCTGTAGATGGCGGCCGAGCTCCACAGATGAAAGAAAAGCCGAAGTAAGCAGGTTTATGCTGTCCACATACGTCCCTGCTTACACTGTCCACATACGTCTCTCCCCGTGATGGTGCTTCGCAGCAACAGCGAAAATGACTTCAGTAACTAAGCGTCTACATGCAAAGATACAAAAAAAGTGTCGGACGCTGTTCACCAAAGCGGTATAAAGGAAGTGAAAAAGCGTTTTGTGAATCCGCCCTGTATGGTTTGGGTTATAACTAGTGCTCCGTGTTTGCGGAGTTTATTTTTCGTGAAATTCGGAGGGTGTTTTTCGGAGTTTATTTTTTGCCGAAGATTTGGAGTTTATCGGAGTTTATATTTTTTTTGGATTCCCAATTTCCCGAAATTCGGAGTTTAATTTCGCTGTGTTTCCTATCAAACATAAATAGATAAATAATAACCGAATGTAAACGTATGCCAGATAAAAATAAAACAGGCTTGTATCAATTGAAATGTCTTCAGTCGAATTTTGCGTTGGTGCCATTGCCATTGGCAATATTAATTTATTCAAGACAAAAATGCCTCACAAGTGGCGCTTCGATAAACGCCGACACCTTAAAATCAATAAACTACCGGAGGTAGTCGCTAGGCGGCTCGTAGTCATCCCATCCTATTCCATCAATCGAGCCCGCGGCCACGCGAGGTGGAGTGGTTAAAAAGGTAATAGAGAGTTTGAACTACCCCTCTTCCCAATTTTATACAATCCCTATGGTCCATAGCTTTCACTGTTACTAAAACATACCCTTTCCTTTCTCTAAATCACAAATCGTATGGCCCAAACTGGAAACCAAAAGAGAGGCTTTTGTCGTGACTTGAATGTACAAAGAACGACCTGTTCCCCTGAATCAACCTTGAAGAGACAAGCGGCAAGACCCCTTTTGACAGCGGTCCGAGATTTCAAAGATAATTATGGTGAAATTTTTCCAGGACCATTCGCTCTGTGTACTTTTTTTCTTTTGCCGGGGGGGGGGGGGGGGGGGGGGGGAAGGCATTGAGACATAAATATTCGGAGTTTATCGGATAAATCCGAATTGACCAAAATTTTACCGGCGGGTGTTTTTCGGAGTTTTTCGGATTTATCCGAAAACACGGAGCCTAGTTATAACGCTGTACATTTCAAAATGCAGTGTATTTGTAGCTCGTCGTCATTTTTTGACCCAGTAATAATTATTTGTTGTACTCGTTTCGAAACATTCGCTGGCTTCTTTTTAATGCGCAATTAAAAAAGTAAAACCGATGCGTACATATGATGCTATGTGTAATACACAAGTGATTTATTACAGACGCGGAATTGTTTACTGAACAAATAGATATTTTAATTTAAAAAAAAACATTATTTGTCTGATAAGAATCAAAATCCTAAGAATATTTTTTCTCTAATAGTAATGTCGTTAGTTGGGCGAGTTGGTAATGATTGAACATGGTTAAAATTGCGCACAAACAGAAAGGAACAGTGAAGAGGGAAGAGAGAAGAGACAAGCGCAAACTCACAACTCGATGTATTGAAGAAGAAAAAGAACAGCCCGCGCTATCAGCTCGAGCCGAGGCCACACTCGCACGGGGGCACCCGAGCACGCGGAGGATACACACCATCAACCACACTCAAACGATTGTAGAAAGGCCATTTCCTTGTCAGTTAAAGCCACAGAAGGATGGCTGACGCAACGCTCGCCTAGGCGGAGTATAGTAAAAGCTTCAAAAATTTCCCTAGTATGTTTTTGGTGGAATCTGCCAATTATCGAGGTTTTTTGTAAAGAAGGTGTACACTTACACGCTTGACAATGCCTCTGTTAAGTCATGCATCGAGTCCCACGGTGAGCTCTCGTTCCGGAACTCAAGTGGTGTATTCATAGAAAGTTTTCTTGAGCTGCTACGTTTCTATCTTAATTCGACATTCATTGGGTGGCAAAACGGTTTTTTTTTGCAAAAGTCGGGAGTCTGTATAGGCTCTTGCGTTGCACCGGTCCTAAGTGATATTTTTCTTGCAGGAGTCGACCGTGCCATTAAGACGGCCATAGCGTCTATGCCAGTTCTTCACGTGTTTAGGTATGTAGATGATTTCCTCCTGGTGTACCAAAAGACATTGGACAAAAATGTAATTAGTAGCATCATGGACATATTCCACAAGTGCGGTTCAGGGCTTATTTTTACCTGTGAAACTCCTAAGGAAGGTGTGTTGCAATTTCTAGACCTTTCGCTATCTTTGCAAACAAACCACCATGTGCTGGTCATTTTCACCCCGTTCTAAAAAAGGTTTACTACACTATACGTCCTCGCACTCTAAAGTCGTAAAAAGAGGCATAGCTCTTTCCTGCCTTACTTCAGCCTTAAAGAAGTCATGCCTCCACACCATCAAAAGCAGTTTTAATGCTCAAATTGAGAGGCTTACAGCGTCTGGGTTCCCAACGCAGGTGCTAACTGAGGTGGTAGGAACTCTGATAAAAAAAGTAAAAGGATGTGAAAAAGCTGCACGTAATGTCGACAAAAAAGAGTGGTGGTGGTTCCGTATATACACAGAATTTCTCACAATCTCAAACAGGTAGCCAATAGGTACGGAGTCCCCTTAGTGATGTCAGCCCCCCAAAAAATGGGTCAAATTTGTTCTAAAGTTCGAGCAAAAGTCGAAAATATTAAAAAAACACAGGTGCCGCACAAAACACGTCCGCCCTTACGTGCCCTGTTCAACCAGAGTGGTTTATAGCATTCCCCTTTCCTGTGGTAGATCCTACGTAGGACAGACAGGACGGTGTATTAATGACCGGTTAAGGGAGCACAATCTTTCTCTAAATTCCACGGTGGGGGGTCACCTACCTCTGCATTGTCAAGCGTGTAAGTGTACACCTTCTTTACAAAAAACCTCGATAATTGGCAGATTCTACGAAAAACATACCAGGGAAATTTTTGAAGCTTTTACTATACTCCGCCTAGGCGAGCGTTGCGTCAGCCATCCTTCTGTGGCTTTAACTGACAAGGAAATGGCCTTTCTACATTCGTTTGAGTGTGGTTGATGGTGTGTATCCTCCGCGTGCTCGGGTGCCCCCGTGCGAGTGTGGCCTCGGCTCGAGCTGACAACGCGGGCTGTTCTTCTTTCTTCTTCAATACATCGAGTTGTGAGTTTGCGCTTGTCTCTTCTCTCTCCCTCTTCACTGTTCCTTTCTGTTTGTGCGCAATTTTAACCATGTTCAATTTTTCTCTAAGCCTGTCTTGCGGTATTCTAGAGTTCTTGGGGAAAGAAATCGATAACTTTTGAAGTCCCGACGAGGCGACAGCCATTGCACAAAATTTCATAGCTAA
>JAZHYW010057594.1:0-27748 GCA_037355805.1 Ixodes ricinus | reverse complement strand
CAGGCCTCAGTTAAGAAGAAAGTTGAGGCCAAAAAAAGAGATCGGTGGCTAGAGGGAATGCAGACAAAGACGGCTCTGTAAAGCTATAGATTAAACAAAACAGTGATTGCCAAAGAAAGCATTTATGACAATTCTATAGGGAAGCTCATTGTTGTTTGAGGCAAGGACAGGTGTTTTGCGAACCAGAACATACAGAGCGAAGTACCAGGAAATGAATACAGTGTGCGCTGCTTGTGAAGAGGAGGACGAGACGGCTGAGCACTTGATACTCAACTGTAAAGGGCTTCACCCTATGCCTACCGAAGACAACATAGATTTAATAAAGTCATTGGGTTTTAGAGACAGCGAAGGAAAAGTGGATTTCAAGAGAGTAGAGATTACCAAGCAAAGATTAAGTGAATGGTGGCAGAAAGCGAGAGAAAACTAGGTATTTACTTATTAACTGTTGGCAAGGGGTTTTTATAGCCTCACTTTTTTTTTCAGTGCGGAGTGAATATAGTTTTCACGTTTAAATATTATAAGCTTAAATGGTAAGACAAAATGGTTAGGTGGCGTAAGCTACCGCCCGATCCAAAGGGCTCAGCCGTATTCATGCATCGTGCTTTGCTCGAAGTTCGCGAGACACCGAAGTATTAGCGAAGGTTGGAAGCTCGCGCTGCAGGAGGTACAACTGAAAGACCTTCATGTCCTTCTCACACTGTCACTGACAGTAGTGCCTGGTCGCTGAGAGGTATAAAGGAGCTTAAAACATAAAACTTCTTGCGTTAAGACCTAAAACGTCTTGCCCTAAGACCTTAAAACGTCTTGCCTTAAGACCTTAAAACGTCTTGCCTTAAAACCTTTCGGTTTTAAGGCAAGAAAGCAAATACTGCACCGCTTCGCCACCTAATTACCGACTCTCATGGCTGCAAATCCCGATTTTTTAAATTTCATTCTTTAGAAACGAAACTTTGAAAGGTTTCATATTTTGCGGACCATGTCTAGGGATAATTTCAAATTCTTTATCACAACCTAAGAAGAAGAAGAAAAAAAGGAATAAACGTTTTGGGGTATCAGTGGACGCTTTGCTCACAGCTACTGGCAGATCGAGTCGCCGACGATACCCAATAACCGCTTTAAGTATATAATAATCAAATTTAGAGAAATCACCTTTTGAAGCCGAAGAATATTGGTCTTTAGAAGAACGCAATGCAATGAAAATGACACTGATACTTTAATTCAGCAAGACGAAACATGGAACGCAGATGTATATCCCTGAGCCGCCAGCCAACGATGGCTTTCTTCAGGCTTGAGTTCGTCCCCACATAATTGGTCGGAACTCCTTCAATTCGCATTCCTGCAAGAAAAAAAGAAGACATATTTTTTGCGGTGTTTTGAAACAGGAAGACGCCAAAAGTCAAATTATGTTGATACAATACAAATATCAGGTTTTAGGCTCCAGCCAAAAAGTCAACGGTTTTGGTCATTTTCTGTTTAATAATACCTACGTTGCTTTGTTAGTTTTAAGTAGGGCTGGTGTTGCACATAAAGGTGTCAAAAATGAAACATAAAAGGTTGAAAGCTAGATGGAACATATTCAGAAATTCGTCCCAACAGTCGTATCCCGCGAGAACCATATTGAATTCTCATGTTTTAAGGCCGTTTCACCAATAACGAGACAAAGCCTAAAACATTTACTCGCATGCATGAGCAGCTCATGCTTATGCAGAATTTCTCATCGAACGTGGTTCATGAGCCCGCTACGTGGTGCCTTTTTATCTGGGAAAGTTCAATGTTGTGAATGGCGTCCTACATGCCATCTAGCGCCAAGCAGAGAGGCGCAGGTCAACTTCTCCGAGTTTCTCATTTTCAGAAATGCTGTTAAATAATAGTTTGTATATATGCTACTTCGAGTTACACAAAAAGGTCACTTCAAGCGCCTGATCACGCGACTGAGATGAAAACTGGAGGCCTCAATGTCGCCCACATGTAAGAAGATCAGGCTATAGAAACCACGTACTCTCCTGTTCAATCAATCGCATTTGTTTTACTGTTTGATTGCATTTGCTGCGCGTGAGTAAGCGCAGAAAACATTATCACGCACAGCTAAAGCCCATTCATGTTTTAAAAGTAGCGCAAGGTGCGTCGATGCAAGGGGCATGTGCAACGTGCAGCCCTTGGGAAGATCATGGCGGCACAGCGCAGCACTACAGTGTTCTGGAATAGGGGATAGTGTTTGGACTGGCGCGACTCGACAATGGGAACTTATGAGGCTGCGCGTGTAGACAACAATCGGGGCGTTGCAGTCGACAGGGCAGCAGAAAGTCGCTGCAGTCCACACGTGCCGCCGCAAGTGCGCGTGCACGCGGTGCACGCGCAGAACCACCACCATATTGACCCTACTGCCGATAAGCCGGTGTCGACACCTATCGCGATCTACACCACACGCCTCACGCGAGCCGCTCCGATCCTAACACTACCGCGTATTCTAGTACATTGTAGCAGCACTGAACTAGATCTCGTGTCTCGAGCATTCCCACAACAATGAATGGTGGCACTTTTCAGTTATGGAGGGGATTTACGCAAAGCTAAAGCCCCTCGATATGTTTCCGTTTGTCTTGCAAGTAGCGTCAAATGCGCGAGCGCACGTGGCCCGTCTCTCGAGCGGCCCTTGGAAGCAAATGGCGGCACAGCACTGAAATGAGCGGCCCTTGGAAGCGAATGGCGGCGGAGCACCCGCTCGTGGCACGTGTCTCGCGCGTTTCCACAAAAATGGTTGGCGGTACTTACGCCTACAAGACTGTCGCATGCATCAAGGGCGCTTTACGCAACAGCACGATAGCGACGACCTCATCTCGTAGCCTTGCACGTGTAGAGGAGCCACAATGCGTAGCGATGCCACCTTGTAGTACCGATGCCGTCAGTCGGCCATTGTGAACTACAAGTCATGACGCCAGCCGCCATGTCGCAGTGCCATCAGAGGGCAGGACCGTCTATCACGTGCTTTGACAATGCGAAATAGCGTGCGACAGAGGCCATGACTGCAGCTCTTGGCGTGCCATGAGCACTAGCACGAGCAGTGCGTCATCGAGCACTCTTTCTGACGTCGAAGCCGTCTGAGTCTCGCTGATGAGCTAGAGTTATGGCGGCGCCATTCGAGCATAGCCGTCAGTCTCGATCTAGGGTCATGAGCCGTCATATATGAGAGCTAGCTTGGTCAGATCCGAGAAGAGCGGCAATAGAGAGCTCAGGGCGTTCACCGGACGCAAAAAGAGGGCTTGACATGCTCTCTTCGCCAACCGGATGCCGAAAATATTCCCCTAGCGGTGGTATCGAGAAACAGTTTTAATAGGCGCGTAAGAGTTAAATGTAGCAACTCTTCATGATCACGCAAAAAAATGCAAGAATAAAATATGCTGCTTGAACTCTTTTTTTTTTTTTTTTTGATCAGGTGGAGTTTGACCGCTCGGACGGCAGATTCCCGGTTCTCGGCGCCTGGAGTACGGATTGCACGGACAGGATAATATTCGCGGCTTCTGGCTCGCCACATTCGAATTGTGAAGACACCCTGGAACACGCTCAGCCCGCTTTCGACCAATGACGCCTCTTCATTTGCCTCCTACACTTCCCAATGTATGGCCAAACTCTCTCTATATACAGCTCTGGCTTAGTGAAATCGGACTATTACGTTGGTTGTTTTTCCGGCTATGTTTCAAAGTGTGAAAATTGGTATTGGAGTCTTCATCCCAACAGCACCGAACCGATGTTCAATTGTAGAATTTTATTCGTGGGGAGTATCAATTTGACGAGAAATATATTTGAATTAAAATTATTAACACGCTGACGGAAACAGTATCAGATACTGTGAGATTCTCTTCGTATCATTCACTTGTAAGACGGTTAATATTAAGTTTTAAATATAGTATCCTACTAATATTTTCAAAACCTTTCCTGTGATGTTTTAGAAGTGTTCTTTTAACAACCCTGTTTTCATGTTTTTACGCAGAAAATTAGGTGGATGGCTGGGCAACATTGTAATGCCTTTTTGCGCTAGAAAATTACATGATACTGTTATCCGATAGTATCTACGAAACCTTAGAACGCAAAAAAAACAGCAGAAAAGAGGCGCGTTATAATTTTGCTAGGCACATAAAATAAACGTATGAAATCAAACAACAAAATGCATCTCTAAATTAATTACGCAATTTTTTACGTATTATTATCTAATGACCCAACTTTTTTGTAATTCATAAAAAAGTTTGCCATTCAGGACCGTAGGGCCGTACCTATAAGGGCTCTCTGTAAATTAAGTTTGAAGCTTGAAAATTTTCGCAAAATCTATAAGATGAAGATAATTTCTGCCATAAAGATTTTTTTATCTCCGAGATCGCTATAAAAATAAGAATAAAGTTCATTTATAGAATAGAATAAGAAATTGACATTTCGTGGAAGGTCAACGACGTTCGAAGGCAGGTCAAACAGATGCTGGCCTCACACATGTCTCCAGCAGTGTATACCAAGAAAAACGTCGTTCCAAAATAATCCTGTACGTCTTTGTAAGTGTTGGGTTTATTTTAGTTTCAAGAATAGGGACCGCAAAAAAACACTAAAAACTTTAAAAAAAAATAGGAGCAACCCAGAACACTCAATCTTCTAAACCAGTGGTTCTCAAATGGGGGTCCGCGCTTCTAGGGGTCCCCGAACCCACTACTATCAACCAAGCCGAGCAATTTTTTTTTTTTTATGATGGCAGTTTTATTATGCCAAATGGACCAAATTACGTGTGCTGAGTCAGTAGGGTTGATTATTCTCCGTTTTGGAGCTTCAAAGTTGGTTGACATCAATGTAGTTTTCTTAATTCACCCATTTGTTGCTGCAATCATCCAATCCCCCTCCCCCCCCTCGCCCCTGGCGGATGGGGTCCCCCATCACTCCTTCCGATCCTAAAGGCCCCCCCCCCCCCCCCGAAACATGAGTGGTTGAGAGCCACTGTTCTAAATTAAGTAACTTTTTACCAGCTGCCATCAAAGTTAATTCTACCATCGTTTTTTTTAATTCATAATCGACTCATTGATGCCTGTGCTACCTTTCATAAAAGAATGGCTGTCGGCACTTTATAAATGATATTACAAAATGTAGGTTAAAATTGCTGTTTTTAAGAAACTTCTTGTTGTAACGCATCTTGCATGGTAATAATATACGCCTCACGTAATATCTATAAGCCGGTGTCAACCATGTCATTTTTTTAATCTTTTTTTTTTGTTGGTTGGGAAAAAATATAATTTTTAGTGCGTTCAGTTATGAAATAAAAACTCTAAGTTTTTAAAACTTTTTTTATTGTACATTTCTGGCTAGACTTTTATCAATACGTAGACAACCAGTTAAAATATTTTTTTTTACATTAACCTTGAAGTGTTTCTGTCCCTCCATAACCCACTTTTTAAAAAATGTATTCTTTTTTTATTAGATTTGGATTTTAAAATTACGTTTTCAACACGTGCTCTTCAATTTAAACAAAACATGCAGAACCTACGATCAGTCGAGGCATCTTGGACTTCATCCTGTTGGCCGCGCGGGGACTGGGAAGCAGAGTATCCTGAAAAACAAGCAAAAAAAAAAAGAAAAAACTTTAGCGACATTGTTGAACATAAGATATACCCCATTTTTTGTGCCGTTTAAGCGCTCAACTTACCGATCAACTCAAGATAAATAATAGAAGCTCATAAGCGACAAAATTGACATAACTTTTTCTAGAACCGCATTGGACGAGTCAGTGTCAATTTAGAGCAATAAAGCATTTCTATAGGGAGTATTCACTAGACGCCCTATTTGTGGGTGCTGTTTGGAGCGCATGCTCAGAACGAGCTCACATCAATAGGCTGCTAAGACGGGCACTCTCGATGGTGCGGAATGCACGTTGCAAAAAACTGTGGAAGCTGGCCATCAGCACGCGCTCAGCATTCGTGCACACAGCTATGGCCGCCAATGAATACTCCCTATTGGCGGCGAGATGTTTTGGTGGCGCCCTCCTATTGTTCCTCCTCCCCCTCCAGACGTCATTACCTTGCGAACAGCAAGATGGATGGTGTTTGTAATAAGCATGGTGGAAGCTTTAAATCATTGCGTTTTGGAAGCAATACTGCCAACACCGTCGAAATTGGGGTTCTTACATTACTTCTATTTCCGCCGAGGAGAAATCCTTTGTTGACGTCATAGTCAGCATGCGGCAGATTGTGGCAGGCCGACTACTGAGACGCTTTCGATTGCTCTCGTTGTCTCTGTTTCATACTTAATGTGCAACGCTGGTAAAGCTGCTGGCGCGAGCATGGGGTTTGATCTCGCAAATCAAACCCCGTGCGCGCGTTCCTGCGCAAACGAAACAATAGAGGAAGTTACGCGCTTGTGCCCGTAGCTTTGACAGCGTTGTATACAAATTATGAAACGGTGTATTCACCCCTTTTTTTGTTTGACAATAGACTCAGTGGCGCCATCTATTGGGTAGCCCTGGCACACTTCCGGTTCACGTATATTTCCTAATGTTTTTACTTGTCATTATTTTATCAAAGGACAGAATTAAGTCTGATAGTGCTATATGTGGCCATTTCCAGAAGATGCGTGTGTATTTGATTTCGCAAACACAACGAAACCCACCGTCTAGTTCAGAACCGGAAGTGGTTGGGGGCTATTTGCACACAGACGCCACCACGTTTCAACTCACGCGAGAAAGAGCGAATAGGTTAACTTTTAAGGCCGCTTTTAAGACCACAACCTTTTTGTATATTAACATTTATTTTGGTATATCTTTTCTTTAATACTAGGTATCACCGTGTTAAATGTAGGCGGCTAAAAACCTTGAAGTTCACTTAATGACTAATTATTTTGTTATCTATTTTTATCATCCTAGATGAGTAGGAAGCGTATTCTCTACCACTTACAATGATCTTTTCCATGTCCGCCATGCTTCTCTGGAAAAATAAAACAAAAAAGAAAAGAGGTTAGTTTATAAATTCCCGACATGACTATAAAGTCACTAAAAATTTAAGTTTAAAGTGCACTCTTAACCTAGGTCCTCTCATGAAGTGCTGCCCTTCTTAGTTTATTAGAGACAGTGACTGGGTGAGAGGGACAGCTTTGTTAAAACAGCTAGTGAAGGAAGGCGACTCTTTTAAGCAGACAACAACTCGAGGAACATATCCGGATTTAAGAAGGCAGAAGAAAAGAAGCGGCCGTCGACCTCAAAGGGACACTGACAGCCCAAAATTATTAATTTCTTTGTCACGTGATCCATTATGGTGTCTGAAGACTACCCAATCAATATTTTGCTAGAGCGTAACGCATACTTTAAAGAAAAAAACAACAAAAAAAGGTAACTGCTCGAATCAGAAACCGAAACTAGACTGGGGAGAAAGAAGAAATATAAAGGAGGAGAGTGCTCCCGGAAGTCACGTGGCTGTGCAGCTTTTTTTTTCTTCAATCAACGTATTCCCAGCTTTTTAGAGGCCACAAAAAATAGGTATCGTATTTTATTTCTATTTTTAATATTTAGTGTGTGCCTCCGGTGACCCACGACTTTGATTATCTTTGGTGGTTGTGTCTAAACCATAGAAAACGGCACGTGACCACGGAAAAAGAGTGAGCGCGACTCAAACCGGCCAGTTGTCGACCGACGGTTTTCGGGCGGAAAGAAACCGAATTTCGAGCCGCGAATTGTGTTCTGGTAGTCGGGCTCTCATAATTAATGTACGAATAAAAATCCTTGGCGAGCATAAGTACCCTGTCAGTGTCCCTCTAAATACCCAGCAACGTCTCTTCTAAACTTTGGTGCGAAGGAGCCTTAAACGGGTCCGGGGGGGGATTGACTTTTACGCAGACACGATGTCCTCGGGAATCGTGTATATGTGTACCGCAAAGAGTCCCAATTAGATGTAGTGGTATGATCGCTCACGTACTTTACCAGGACAGCTAAAGTATGGCATATAAAATCACTAAATATTATTATTATTATTACTAAGCATGTCTTTATTAATATGTTTCTTTCGTCCCTTGTCTACTGATATCAGAAGAGTAACGTAAAGTAACTTACGATGATTGTGCCGCCGCTTCGTGCATGCATCTGCCTAATCTCGATAGCCTGGAAATGCACAAGCTCTGTATTACATTGCGTTAGAACAGTGCAATAGTAATGTTCTCATCTGTCTACGCCACTCGCATTACTAAAAAATAGTTTACATTCATAATTGATACTGCATAAAATTAAGAAAGTCATATTTGCCTTATATTTAAGCGTGAGCAGTGTGCTAAATGAACAAGTGTAATGCTGATGAGGCAATAAAATAAAAACAGAAGTCCAACAGACCTTTCTTTTTGCATAAAGCAAAATTGTTAACATATTTTTGAGCAACGCTCAAGATTTTTTCTCTCATTTTCCTTTTGTATTTATCACACATCACACATAATTGAGCGTTTTCCCTCTTTACTACCGAACTCTGTTTTATAGTTGTGCTCTGCCACATTTTCTGGCATTTCCAGGGTAACTCCTGTTTTTTTTTATTTTTTTTTCGGTTACGATTGATTTTAGTGCAAAACGTGTCCCTAAATGACAAGCTTTTTTTTCTTTTTTTTTTTTCTTTGTGCCACGGCGGAAGCAGGCTTAGAACGAGCCTCCTCTTCTGAGAAGAACTACAATCTTGGTAGTGTGCAGTGCACGCTGAAGAAACGTTGTGGAAGCTAATCAGAAGCTCGCGCTGGACAGGAATTAACAAAACTATGGCCGCCAGTGAATACCACTTTCGGCACCATGACGCGCTTGAGCGAGCAGGGAGTCAATAATCTCCTTGCGCGATCGCTGAGAAGCACTTACAAATGACGACCGCTAAAACATAACGCAAGAAACAGAAATCGTTCGCTGAGACGGCTAATAACGCAGCAGAAAAAAACACGGTGAAAGAACTGGTATGAACGAGTAATCTTCTTGGCGAGGCTTGGCCTACTTGGGAATGAATGGGACTATACTTCGTTTCACCTTATGTTGTACCGCAGCGAAGGCTAGAAGCGCGAGCTCATAGCGTTGGCAGCCGCTCTTATGTCACCAGAGCTTGTGCCGCGGAGATGTGCCCCAGAGCAAGGAGCTCGCGCTTGTAGCCTTTCCTGCGGTACATCATAAGGTGAAACAGAGTATAGTATGACGTTTGGGCACATGGTTGCTTGACAAACAGTCAACCTGCTGAATGTCCGCTGATAAACTGGAGGTATCATTTTTAATATCGGTTTTACAGCGGATCACTGTTTCTCATCAGTGTTATATTTTGGTAGGGATCGTGTTTAGTCTCCGTAAATCGATATCAGTCATTTATTTTGGTTTGATTTTTGACCCGAGTTACCCTTTCAGAAGCAGTGAAGGCCGCATATATACATTTTTTTATCGGCGCTCAAGGTGCGCGAGAGCACAGGTAAGGTATGTGATGGCTCTCTCTGTACATCGTACAGAGTAAAGTCACTGGTACAGGGCACTTAATTACATGTGATGTGTGTAATGGAGACGACGCGATATTCAGCTCGCATTCGTTGTGGGATCCAATCTTAGAATTTCGCGTGAGGACACCTGCTAACAATACGTCACCTGTCCCAAGAAAGAGCTCGCCATCGCAGCCGGGCGATTCTGTTCTCGTCAACTTTTACGTTACAGTTACGTCTGAAAGCTGTTCCAGGTGAATCATCTGACTGTCAAGTACACGGACGCCAAATGCATTTTAGTGCAATATAGGAGCAAAGCTCGTCGGGAGTGGGCGACATGGCAACACCGTTAACGCCGTCAAAAAACAACGAAATTGCTATTTTGACAAAGTTCGTCAAATAATCAGTCGACCATTTTGACGGGATACGTCAAAATAAACTACAATCATTTTCATGTCTTACAGAAGTTACGTCACGGACGTGAAAAGAGTGCTTGAAATTATTTTGACACCGGACGTCGAAATAGTCACTGTACAGTACGTTGCAACTCCAGAGTCGCAGGGAACGTAGCCCTTCCCTCTTGCCATATTAGCACAGCAAACGCTGGAGCCCGCTCTCCTCCTCTACAGAATTCGCTGCGCTAATGTGGAAAGAGGGAACGACTCTACACATTCAAATGTTTTCCGACATAGTATCCTAAAGGTCACACAAGAGCCTGAGCTTACCGTATACAATTCGTTTTGGCTCAGTCGAAGCCTCTTCAGGCACTTCTTTTCTATAAAAAAAACACACACACATAAATTCGCCATGTGATGCTTTCGTTTAGGTTCAGTACACCCCGCCGTCATGACAGCGTTCTGCTTTAAACAGGGTTATATTTTTCAAAAGTTAAGTCATTTCTCGAGCTTTAGATCGCCGTGAAAAACCATGAGTATCGAGCTTGGCACAAACTACGACGATATCTGCGAAATCTTCTAGGCGGAATACAGATGTCATTGGTACTCCGTACAATTCCGCGAAACTCCAGAAATCGTTCCTTGACGTCGCGGTAGATTTGTGATTGAGTTACAAATATTCCCTATGATATCAATGGGTTTGATAACAAGCCACTAGTAATTTCGGTCGAAACGATTTGTCGGTATAGCGGAAGTGGCCCATTTCCACATTTGACAGTTTTAGAATAAGGGGTCTCATTGCTTCGAGTACCCCAAGCAGCCTGGGGCTTCGCACTGTGCATGCGCAGAACTTACGCGCGTGCTCATTGCGACCCTCGAAGCTGCTCGGGAGACCCAAAGCCCTGGAGTTCCCTATTCTAAAGCTCTATATTTTCATTATTTTTAGCCACCGTTCACATAACATTAGTGTCAAATTCCAGCTTTCTGCGATGCGTATTTTATTTATGCTTCACGAACAACTAAAAAAAATGTATACAAGCTTGATCATGTAACAGTCAGCCAGGCCAATTTGAGCTAACGTTGTTTTGCGGCAGCGCCCTTCAGGCTGCGCAGTCACACGTGGCCCATCTGACAAACGCCGAGCCCTGCGATCTCCTTGAGTAAGTCAACCATTTCCAAAGGCTCCCTGAAGTCTGCAACCTTCAATGGCCAGGCGTTTATATCGCCGTGCAGGTAAGTACACCTGGTTTTTCGCTTTATCGCCAGCCGGCAGCGTCGGGAGCAGAATCCGACAGTCCGCGGGTACGTAAAATGCCCGATCACCACGGCCGACAACGGCCGCTATCAAAGCTCGATCGAAGCTCGCCATCCGTGCGTCCGCACAGCTCGGCAGCCGAGCAAGGAATTGACTGAGCTATCCAGGGTCGGGAGCCCGACCACGAAAAGGCGAATTCATTGGCACGAATAAAAAAGGCATCTTCGCTCACGCGCAGATGCCCTTTTCTTCCTATTTAAAAGGCCTATCACACATTCTGTCCTCACCAGTCTTCGTCACCAGTCACAAGCTTCTATTTTTTACTTTAAATTGAACAGCAATCTATCGGTCGAGGAAACAAACAAATGGTACTAATATTTCTGTCAAGTAAAAACACCGAGTATTTTTTAAACCAGACGTTCACTCACCGTCATCACCAAAGATTACCTTGCCCAGGCCATATTTTCCGCGCTTCGATTCGGCCAGAGCCACAGCTAGGGCCAAAACAAGGAGGATACTCAAAGTTATTTTCATTTTCCAGCGTCTGGATAAGTAGAGCTTTTCGCAACCGCCGTATAGCTCAGAGGGCCACGCCTGGTAGAAGCACTGAGAAGGAGGCTTTTTTATAGTCGCTTAAATGCACCCCTTTTTAGATATCTTAATTCCCTCGGCCTGAAATAGAAGACAGGATTGACGGAAAAACAGTACTTATCTTTTTGCTTCAGGCGTCTTTGGACAGGATGGTAAAGGCCACCACTTCGACGCCAATTAGGGGCCGGAAAAATTGCTATATTTAAGAGGTTCAATATCTCACGCCGGTCGCGCACCACGGTATCAAAATCCTGTTTCTTTTGTTTTCTTTTGACAGTGTTCTCGAGTTTAAAAATAAATATCCAGAGAGGAAGTTTTTAATGACTTGTAGAACATAACAGCGCACAAAGGACGAAGACAAAGGAAAGGAGCGCAAGATACACAAGCGTTGTTGTGTGTTCCTTTCTTTTGTCCTCTATGTATGTGTGTATTCCTTCGTATTTCTTTGTATTTCTCTGTATGTGTGTGTTCCCTCCTTTGTGCGTTGTTATGTTCCACATATCTTCCTACCGACTAGCCCAGCTCACCACCCTTCTACAATTTTAATGACTATTGTTTTGTCCACACAGATACATTTTTAACGATATGTCCCTTTGCCACATGCTTATGAATTCTATTCAAATAAGACCGGCAAGCCGTCTCTTTGTGATGACCGGCCTCCGCGCTCGTTGCCTTGAGCCGTGGTTTGGCGGCGCGTGCCCGCTCCAAGTTCGCCAGACGCTACAGTGTTATTGAAGGTATAAGAAGCTCGTGCTGGTGGAGCCAAATAAAAAACCTCCATGTCAGTTACTATAGAGCATAATCACATACTTATGAACAGTGACAAGCAGACATAACTGACTCACGACATTCGGTTGGTCTCAGTTGACAGTATAAAATTTCCACAAATGTGATTCGTTAAAGTGAGTGCCAAGTGCGTCTCAAAAACCCGGCCCTTCCCTTTTGTGTCGTGCCTAAATTGCACAACAAAGCAGTTTTAAGGAGATCGGGGTTCCTTTACCGTAATGCGCGGCTGTTGTTTCATTTTTTTTTTTGTGGTAGCCGTGGTTTATAAATGGTTTTTCTGTTCGGATTATGGGTTGCTTCTTTGTGGGGAAGTGTTTGGTTCACATTGTTGTTTTGTTAACAGGTCCTAGTATTTTTCTTCTCAAAATATATTTTGTTGTATGAGCGTTAGGAGTTTACCCCCTGCCGTTTGTGGCTCTATTTAGTTAGGTCTTGGTGTAAGGAGCTTTAGCTGTGTTTTCATTTCAGTCTTTGTCCGTTTCTGCTTCCCCTTGCTTCAAGATTACTGTCAAACCAGCCTACGTGCACTCTCGCTTTAGTTTCGATACTGAGCATGCCAAAGACTGCAACACCAGCGCAATTCCCAGCTAATGTTCCCAAAGGACTACCAAGTCATGAGAAAATCGTATCACGAGCACATGGGGTTGTACAATAGGAGATGAGCTACGCGATTCTAGAATGTGCATAATATTTCGAAGACATACCGAATCTAGTACTACGTCTCCAAGTCATAAAAGAACGCCATAATTCACTCTTGATAAATTGCTATCCCCGTTAGATCGAAGCCTTTGATGAAGTTTGTTACGCGATAGCGAAGACACAAAATGCTATATAAAATTGGGTGCACAAAAAAAAAAGATACCATAGTGGGCGTGCAGACGAGCTGGTGATAATTTATCATAATGTAACATCTTAAACTGTGGTGCGGAAAAAGAGACAAAAAAACTTTCAAGTCGAAAAAAAAGACAACAGTAGGACAACGCCTCATGTGGGCGTTAATTCATTTGTGTTTTAAATGTTAATGGTAATTTTGAGTTATGTAGTTAACATACGTATGATAACACTATATACTGTATACCAAAATTACTACGTGAATATTTTTCCACGTGTATGTTTGTCCTGGTATAGATCAGCCGTCACCTCTTCATACCTTCTACACCACACTGAAGAAAAAATAGCTGATACAAGTGAACTAGTGTACTATGGTGATTTTGAAACCCGCTGTTCGACCCGTTGAAGTACTTGACAATTGTTTCAAAAAAATAAAATAAACAAACAAAGAAACAAACAAACTACGCATCGCACAAAACTGGAACTCCGGGTGAACGTGGCGCTATATGCGGTGATAGAATGGGGAATTGTGAGGACATGACGTTCCCGGTCAAAATATAAAACAATAAAAAATTATGTCTTTATAAACTACCGTTTAACTAAGCTAAATATTAGTCAAATCAAGAAATAAACTTAGAGAGAGAGAAGGAGAGAAGACTTGCAAAAGAGGAAATACTAACGTGGGAGCTACAGCCAAAGGCCGAACGGTCATCGTTAGATTGGCGGAGCGGGAGGGGGGGGGATAACAGCTGATAGAAGAGAAAATTGTGAAAGAGAGAGGAGGGTTGTGTTTCGCCAAAGCCGACGAGCGGGACGCGAGGAGCCACAAACCGCGGCTGAAGGAGAGCGGCAGAACCGAGAAAGGCATCCTTTTTAGAAGTCCGGCGAGAACACGGTCGCTGAGGTGTCGCCACAAACACGGCGCACGGAACATAGCACACGGGCGCACCAGCACAGTATCCAAGGTTGGGCGCGACGAGAAGGTCCGAAGGAGCAAGCGCTTTAAGCTTCCTTATAATGCTGTAATTTATTATAGGCTATCGAGCCGAAATAATAATAAAAAATGTTTTTAATATTTTCTATTAAGCCCTGTAGAACGTCCTTACGAGGGAGACAGTTGCGATAGTCCGGCACAATATCTCTTTCTTGTAGCTTTTTTTTTTCGGCAGCATAATAGGGTGTAATAATTTATTTGAACCTCCATTTTTTACAACAATAGTTAATAGGAAACGTAGCCTTGAAAAACGCGACTATTGTTCAACGGTAACAACAATGATTTAGACTGCTTTGGTTTGTGCAAAATTCAATCATTTCGTGTTTGTCATTTGACATCAACGTCAAGACAGTTGGCTAATCTCGGAAGCCTACTTGCTCGAAGTTGCCATCTGGCCATTTCTATTAAATTGTCAGTGTCTTGTGGCTACCCGAGAGAAAGCCTTTAAACGTTGCTTTGACGGAATGCCTCTCTCGGTTTAGAATCAAACTCCAAAACACTTCATTAAGATTTTCATCTTCCATTAACAGTTCGCCCTATTTTTCACAATTAATCGAGTTTTACTTGTACTTGCCTTTTCGCTAAGAATGTAAACAAAATATTTTTGGACCAAATGCTTTGTCACCCCAACTAAATGTTTTTTAGCAATTCAATCTGCAACCGCATGGCATCTAAAACGAAATAATTGAAATGCTTAGTTTTCCCAGAAAACAACTCCTTGATGTGAGCCTGGTAGGAGGCTTGTTTATTGGATTATTATAAAGAATTTCGGATTATGTGCAACTTTTTTTTTACTTTTTATAAACCCACGTAAAATTGTCCGCATTTAGACATTTTGCGAGGTTATAGCGTCGAGTTCGATATCACGTGTAAATGTACCTAATAACGTCAGCCGTAAACAGCAAAGAAAAGATTGATGTGTTGATTAATTGTTGTTTAATCAGTACAAAAATAAGATGACGGAGCTAGATTCCTTGCCCTAAACTTAGCAAAACTTATTTTAGAGGGAGACAAATAAAAAAAGAAAATTAACGTTTTGTTTTTGATTTTAATTCTATGTTGCAAGCGAGTTATTTACATGGTCACTCATAGAGTGCACATTTTCTTAGGTGCGTTAATTCAAAGTACCATAAATCACGCTGTTTAGCATTTCTCCAAGAATTTTTTATTACAATATAAGGCTTCGCCAAAGGGGAAGTTTGGGCGAGTTGGTATGACATATTCGAAAATTAAAGGGGTACGGAAATGAAAATCTAAACATACGGAAACCTTTCCGAAATGGGTGATATGTGACCTATGATGTCGGTAAATGACAATGGCAAGTTCGTATTTCGAGCGGATGGCTATATTTATCGTTTCAAGCGTCCGATTCTCGCGAACGCTTCGAAAACGGCCATCGGGGTGTGCGGTGCATCATGGGAACTCCGTCGCAATCGCGACGTCAGGCTCGTCAGCACAGCCAAAGGCTGGCGTGATTACGAGCGCCTTGACGCGGTGGCTTTTGCGTGTTACAATCTCGCGTTTCGGAGTGGCGGAGGACCGCACAGCTTCACGTCGACCGTCGCGGCGTATTCATTTCGGCCCATGTAGCCACCGGTCTGCAAACAACACGGCGCCGTTTCGCACGGGAGACAAGAGATGGCGCAAGCGATCGCGACGCCAACTGCCGCCAACGAACGAGCAGACGACGCCGAGAGCCGTCGTGTTTAGCAGACAAGGAACTGCAGTTCCTTTACAGTGGCTTAAAGGGGGTAGTGTAGTTACCGCGTAGCCTCCACCATGCATCGGGAACGGCCGCTCCTTGGAAGACGGTGTAGGTGGCGCTTCGATCCGCAGCTCCGTTCGGGTGCCTACACCGGCCGGCAGATAGAGGCACCCTAACACGCTTCATAACTAATATAAATACCTCAGAAACAATTATTTGTTTCCAGTGAACTTCCCACGACATGATTTGTGTTCGTAGGTGAATAAAAATGTGAAACTAGCAGACGACAGTGAGTCGACAGCTGCGAATCGGCCGGAGCTGGCCGGAGCCAAGCTGGCCAAGCGGCCAAGCCGGAGCCATAGCCGGAACGACGGTGCTGCAAGCGCCAGCGCCACCCGCGGCCGTCTTCCAACGCTGTGCCGCTTCTCCGGTTTCATTCGTTACACTACCCCCTTTAAGCCACTGTAGTTCCTTGTTGTTACCGCGCCTGTTTTTTGTTTCTGCGACTGTCGCCGCCTGCGGAACGCGAGCCGCTTTTGAGTCGAAAGCGATCGTCTGCCAAGTGCCGGCTCTCGGCGCCGTATGCTCGTTCGTTGGCGGCGTTCGTTGCGTTCCGCCATGGTCTATAACTCGAGAGGATGAGGATTTCCATAACCAAGGGGTCTCGGAAGATGTCAGCGAGGACGAGTAGTCACTCTCGCACTTGGTGACGGACTGGCGATTCGGGCTAGAACTGTACGAACCACCCGACAGACCGACCGTCCGCCCGACCGTCCGCCCGACAAAATCTGAAGGGGGTTGGGTTCGCCAAAAATTGCGTCACATTCTATATTGATTGGCCAACTTGGAGGTATGCGCTTTTGGTGTTTTATTAGCGGCATGCTCCCTTACCAGTTTGCTTCGCTTTTCGTGCGGTACGCTGTACGCTTTTGTTGTTGTTTTTGGGTTTTTTTTTCTTGGAAAAAATAGTGGGCACAACTTTCTGGTAGCAACCAAATATTCTTGGCAGGAAGACCCGGACTCCTGAGGACAGTGGGTCGCCTTTCATAGTCCCCTATCGCGAAAATGGTCACCGTACAGGTGACCATTTTCGCGAGCCGTACACCGTACAGCTCGCTTGCACCTTTGCATTTAATTGCATTATAATAAAAACAGAGACTGATGTTTCCCATGTGCTGATGCGACGTGGTATATACGTAAGCAATAAGATGACCCCTTAAATTTCGTTTCCGTAGACCTTTAAAACAGCGCAAAGAACGAGGGACCAGATGAAGAAAGCCACAGACACAGCGCTGAGCGCTTTGTTTTTCTTCAACTCATTCCTCGTCCTTGGCGCTGTTTTAATTTTCAAATAAGGTATTGCCCATGGCATTTTGGATTTCCAAATTCGAGTTTTCAAAGTTTGGATACTTGATAAAAAAATAACATCATCATGATTTCTGGGAAATGTTTCCTATAAGATTTTCAAACAGACCAATCTCAATAAGCGTTTCACGCATGCGTGATGCCGCCATAGCTGTAGTTCATAGGGGGCGCCAGTTCACGAGACAGCTCGTGCCACCTCAAGCTCTGCTCGCTACATTTCCCACGATGCATGGCGGCAGCGGTGGTGTAATAAAACTGACTGTAAGATCGGTCTATTGAAAATAACTATAACGACCCATCTGTAATTATTGATAAATAAATTTTAAGATAAGATGACTTCTTATAATGTTGCTAAGTCATAATGGTCCTCTTTGCACCCTCTTGTGTTTTAGAACATGCAGACATAGCTTGTGCCCTCCATTTTTAATGGGGTAATACAAAAACTAACTGCAATAAATGGTATAAACACTTAAAAACCTATGAAAAACAAAACAAAGCAAGTTGATATTTTTGCTCAGCGCACAACATTACACTACACTTGATAATTTGATATAAATGAGAGAAATTACGAAAAATAAAAGCTCGTGACCAGTGTTTAAAGCATTTATCGTGCCTGCGCATGCTTATTCCATCAACATAAAAGTAATTACTTCCAGATTACCTGGTAAATAATAAAATCTAGACATAATTCAAGTGTCGTCATAGTAAGTATTTTATTTTCCATTTCATTGCATTAAAACATATCTGATCATATTATTGAATATACGAATTGTGAGAAACTGACAGGCAGAGGGCGACCTTCCATCATTATGAGTCACTTAATACTTTATTTATTCCTGCCTGTTGTCTATTATAATTTCGTCCACGCTGTTCTGCCGTCGTCCAATACGTCGTCAAATTCTTCGAATACGCAGTCGTCAAAGGTAGAAAGCATTGAATGTGTACAGAGAGCTTAGAAATTGCGGAATTTATAAACGAGGTAACCATTTTGTTTTCACACGGAAAAAGGATCTTTATATTCAAATGAACAGAACACCGGGAAGAACTGTGTTTTCCTATTTGCTTGCCGCAGTTTTTGTTTATATATTTATTTATTTACATTCTTTAAATGTCATTTCTAAAAGGGCAATGAACTCACCAATAACTTCATTACACTCGTGCTCTGACGTTGACCGCGGCCAGCAACGTTACCCCCTGAATAATTTCCATATTGCAAGACATTTTTGTTCTATCCATATAAATTGAAATAGCCCCTCAAATATGCGAGGACAGTTTTTTTTTTTATGTTCCGTTGAACTGGGGTGAACAAAAAAAAAGTAAGGGTGTAAAGGTTAAAAAATCTATTTAATATACACTGAATTTTAGATAACACTCTTGTTACATTTGCACATAATCGCCACACACATTAATGCACACACAATGCGTACTACCAAAACACTCGTGGCTTACGAACCAAAGCGGACACTTTTTCTGCCAAATGTAGTCTCTTCCAATTTTAATATCATTTGTTTAACTGAAACATGGCTGAACGAGGAAATTTCAAGTGCAGACTATTTTCCACCTTTTTATACCGTTCACCGTCGTGACCGTGACTATGCTTTAACTCACCAGAAATTCGGAGGCGGTGTATTAATCGCCGTAAATCAGTCAGTTACCTCGCATCGCAGACGTGACCTTGAAACCCACCCAGAATGCGTTTGGATAGAATTGCTTTCAAAAGATGGTTGTAACTACCTTATTGGGAATTATTATTTCCCTCCCCTATCGGATAATCGTATTTTTAATGAACACTTTGACACATTGGAAAAAGAAATTGACTTTTCAAAGTTCAGGGTGCACATTTATGGTGATTTTAACCTACCTGGTGCCAACTGGCAGTCAGGATTTGTTACTAGTCAAAGTAGTATAACAGCAAGCAAATCGTCTCATCTATTGAATTTTATGCATTTTAATGGCCTTAGTCAATTAAACGGGTTTAAAAACAGCGCTGGGAACGTCCTTGATCTTTTTCTTTCAAATGTGCCGATCATCGGCTTAACTCTTGCCGATGTTTCGCTTGTTAAGGTCGACGCTTTTCACCCACCCTTTATTGTTGCTTTCCATAACTCGTTGAAATCTGCAGCTCGCCCAAAGCAGACGTATTACTCTTTCAACACAGGCGATTATTTTGGTCTTTATAGGTTTTTTGAAAATTACGACTGGTCCTCCATTTTAAAGGACGATTCAGTCGACTCAGCGGCGAAGTCGTTTACGACGGTAGTGAGGAATGGAATGGAAAATGTATTCCAAAACGATCATCGAAACCTAGAAGATGTCCTTCGTGGTATTCTAAGGCTCTAATATATTACATTAAAAAAAATCGCATTGTCACAAATTGTACAAAAGAAATGGATCGCAAGTGTGGTATGCTAAGTTCAGCATTTATCGGCCTCTTGTTAAAAAGTTGTTTATTCATGACGAGTGTGTGCATTTAAACGCAGTAGAAGATAGTCTTTTCCACAAACCAGATAAGTTTTGAAAATTTCGCTAGACAACATACAAAAGGTAGTACACACGGTATCTGTCTAAGAAGAAATTCTGATTATCTGTCTAACCCGAAGGATATCGCTAACTTTTTTTGCAAATCATTTCAGTGGTTGTTTTTCCTCTGATGTTCCTAAAGGATAGTGCATTTCTTGGCGATCCTGGTATACTCTGATGTTTGCGCAGTGAGACAAAGTCACTGTTAGCGAGATCTTTGGCGGCTATAAGGAAACTGAAGCCGAAACTAACATCTGGTACAGATTATGTGCCTAACTTTATTGTTAAAGGATGCTCGAATCTTTTTGCGCCTATCCTAGAGCATATATTTAATATTTCATTGAGTAAGGGTATATTTCCATCTGTGTGGAAAGAGTCTATTGTTGTTCCTATTCATAAGACGGGGGATACTTTGCAAGTTGGGAACTATCGCCCCTGTATCATTGCTATGTTCTTTTTCAAAGGTATCTGAGATAGTGATGCATACCCGTCTGTCTTTTTATTTCAATCGACGTATCAGTTCTTTTCAGCACGGTTTTATCAAGGGGCGTTCAGTCGAGACAAACCTCTGTTCCTTCCTTGATTATTCAGTACCTTTTGTTTGTAATCGCGGTCAAGTTGACGTTGTATATTTTGACCTCTCCAAAGCTTTTGATAAGGTGAACCACGCTTTGCTGTTGCACAAATTGTCGCGTAATGGTGTTTCCCCTGTGCTTTTATTATGGCTTGAAAGCTACCTGACTGACCGTCGTTGTGTCGTACGCATTTTAAATAACTTATCTGATCCTTTTTATCCGTCATCGGGAGTACCACAGGGCTCCAATTTGGGTCCACTTTTGTTTTTGATCTTTATCAATGAGATATCTACTTGCGTAGTAAACTCAAACGTGCTGTTATTCGCTGACGACATCAAGCTCTTTTTGAGTATTAGTTTGATCGACGACTGTGACCTTCTTCAGAGTGACGCATTGCATATTTTAAACTGGTGTCGGGAAAATTGTTTAATCATTAATCCAGAAAAACTAAGGTGATGTCTTTCAGTAAAAAACGTGAAATTATACAGTATTCATACTCAATTGATGATAAGTGCATTTTAAGAGTATCATCGCTTCGTGATCTCGGAGTGTACTTTGACACTAATCTATCTTTTGGCTGCCATATCGCCCATACTGCCTGTTCTGCATTTAGATTACTTGGAATGATCACTCGATTAACTAGGAAGTTTGCGAACTATGCTTGTTTGCTTCGTTTATTTTGTTCTATTATCAGATCGCGACTAGACTTTGGCTCTGTGTGTGGAATTCACTGACGCTACGTGATGCAGCTAAAATAGAGTCCGTTCAGAGACGCTCTTGTGCGCACAATTTATGACAAATACCTTGGCCGTAGGCATTTTTACAACTATGAACTCCTGCTCGACAAATTTGGCCTACAGTGTCTATCTCTCAGAAGATTATCGCGCGATGTAGCCTTCTTGTATAAAATAGTTCACGGGGAAATTGACTCAACACTATTGTTCACAGTGAATTTGAACGTACCGACTCGCTCAAATAGGAGAGCTCTCACTTTTTATCCCCACAATCAACACATGATATCACCAACAACAAGAATGCAGACAAGTGTGAACAATCTTGGGCATGAAAATTTTGATATCTTTAATAGCTATGTTAATCTCAGTAGACAATTAGATGAGATTATTTTCCGTCGCTAAAATGTACTGTCGTGTTTTGTTGCATGCTAGTTTTATCAGTGGAGCATGTTTTACAGCTGTGCAATTTTTTACTGTGCCACATTGCAGACCTTTGTTGGTTGTTGATTGGCACAAATAAAGGCTTTATGATGATGATGATGATGATGATGATGAAAGCGGGTACTACGACGTGGCAAAAGCTTTTTGAACGCCGTCCCCAAAGCAGGTTGCCCCCGGGATTCTCGATCCTGCCATTATGCGTCAACGAGGCCGCCGGTTTCCACAGTGACGTAATGTGTATGAAGGAAACTGCATGAAGCTTCGGCAAGGACGAACAGGCGTCCTTCAAGCTCGGGGGTCAAGGTAGAACGTCTGTTGCGGTGACCGACGTCTTGTTGGACTCCCGGCGGCAACTCTCTTTGGGGAAGGTATGTTGAAGCTTAACTCTGCTCATAATAACTGCCTTCATCTGCGCGGTGAGTACGTAGAAATGTAGCTAGAATGTGTATCTACATTGGGTTTATGATGAAACAAAAAACTATCACGTTTATTTTCTTCTTTTACAGAGTTCATCGCAACTTGAAAACTAAAGACACCTTATTTCTAACGGCGCTTGTAACTGATACGTTGTGTATTCTGTTTCTACTAGAAAACAAAAGCTGTAACTTGTTTTTCTTCGCTTGTTGCAGATGGTGACCTTCGGTACAACATGACGCTCCTTAATCACAATCTTGCAAAAAGAACCGGCAGGAAGCGCGTCCTACTATATCGTTAAAATGAACGGGGCGATTATATCGCAACCAGTGTCGCGAATGTTTCTAATTGGCGTCGACAACGGACCGATACGCAGCAGGGGTCTGTCGTGACATCCCGTCGGGGGCCCTACGCAAAAACAAAGATCAGCATGCCCACAATCGAGCGACATGGTATAAAATGGCGCTGCCTTGCACTCCCAGATGTTGTCTGCCGCTTATTCTTAAAGCGGAAGTTCTGTCCTTAGACTCGAATTATTTTTAAGATATCAAGTTGACTGGCACCCAAGATGAAGGCTGCTTGCATTCTGATTACCCTGACGGCTATGCTTGCCATTGCTGAGTCAGAGACATTCAGACCTCGGTCTGCGTTGGATGACGAGGAGTTCGAGCAGTCGATTCGTAAGTTTCTTTTTTTTTTTTTTTTACGATCAGTTGAGTATACGGAAAACACACACAAAAAATGACGATGTACCGAGGTTGATACGCGCGAAACGCGATCCGAAGCTGGAATTCTGAGCACGCTAATATCATTAACATGTCTCATCGCGGACCAGTGCAAATTTTATCCCGACCTCCATCGTTAGCATCTCCCGCACGTTCTCTAACTCCAAAGGGGTTTTACTTATCAATGCGAATATCTGTCCCGGCGGCCAAAATAGCCGAACGAGGGGTGTTCTGGTCACGTGACCGGCTCAAAGGGCAGGAAAATGCTACATTGCGTTCCGGACAGCTGATTCCGCTCCGCAGACGTAAGCCTTGCGTGTCCTAATCCCCTCAGACGCAAAGCTCTGTCTCTATTCGCTGTTCACACGGGTTCAAACGTGAACGCCAAGCGCCGGATGCCTTTCAAAGATCCACTAGAGACAAGGGAAGCTAGATTTTGCGTTATCCACTGATCATTCCAACCAGATCTTGGAGTTCCGACGTCCCCTCGAGCTCTCCACTCCTTCCCTCTCTCAATTTCTACCGGAATTTTTTTTCTGCTCACTAATTTAGCTAATGAGAAAATCATGAATAACCAACGTTTCAAGAAGACGTAGTACTTGTAAACTAAATTTTGTTCAAAGGGTCGTTTAGGAGTTCTCCGAGTTGCTATGGTCAAAATAACACTTTCCTCGTGTGTCGGCTTGCGCTTCCGCAGTTACTAACTACGCAATTATATTGTTTTTTGCAACAAGTCCTACAGCTTGGTGGAAATACAATCTCTATTTTGTAATTCCTGAAAGCCTTTATCTTGTTGTCATTAACAAAGGAAAGGGCCATGTATTCATTTTTATCACCACAGTTCGCACTGTGATGATAAAAGTGGATATATAGCCATTGCTCTAGTCATCTGGGTATATGAAAGTTATTCAGCTTTGAAGCCGACCTACACAGTTATCGAACCTTTTGTCCACCTCTAGCTTTCCTCGCCTGTTTCTTTTTTTTTTGCAATTATAAATTGTCATTTGTCAAGGAGTAGAGTTAATATGGTCAAGGCAATCGGATATACGTACTTGTCCGATAATATGCATTACTATGTAATCTGTTTTCCGACTGCAGAAACAGCCTGCCTCGATCCCCTGGATCTTACACCCGAAGAATCGGCCGCGGTAAGTCAGTTTCAGCCCGTGATAGTTTTTAAATTAAACACTCAGAAGAATGCCTTAACGGGTAATATATGTTACAGATGGAAAAAACTTGGGAGATACAAAACTTGGGAGCTGTAAGTAAACCTGGAATACTTTGTTTTCATTGTTGAAACTAGTTTACATACTTCATTTTAACGACCCCTTATACAATACAGTCCGTATATTTGTAAAACAAATGCCAGTAAGGACAGAACGTGGCACATGCATCCAAATGAAAATCGAACAGGCTCACCGACTTGTCAGATTTGTCGCCGAACGCAAGCAGGTCGCGCCTTTAGGACTTATTGCTTTCCAAAATACTTTATATATGTTGAAAAAAATACTTTCTTTGTTTTCACTTGTGGTGTTCGTGGCTGGCAAATTTTACGCAAATTTCCAATTCGAAATTCGTCGCATTGCCTTATCAAAAACTCTTAACCTTTTAAGAAAGCGTTTTCACCTATATTTTGAAGAAAACGCGATTTCGATACCGCTGCAAAGATAATCATCATCATCATCATTCACGTCTTTGTATTTTTAAGTTAACGTTTTAATGACAAATGGTCTTTAGCGCATGAGTATGGTCACATAAGTCAAACATCACATTTAACTTTGATACCTATAGGCACACACAGGGACCATATCACCCTATGTTCTTCTTTATTTGGATTATGTACTTATCGATCTATCTTTTAGCTGGACTATAGCTAAATCAAGTCACCGGTGCCGGGCACCGTTAGGTAGTCACAAAGAGTTATAGTTTCCCGTCAGCTAAGGCAATAAAGTGTACAAAAGAGATTTTTCCCATCATAACTTATATGACTAGTACTTATGTATGTTTCTGGTTGATTCCCACTACAAATGATAAGAGCCTTTGATTTGGGCACAAGGCTAACGCAACTGTGTTTCGAAGCCTTTGCTTTTTATTTGTCTTATTTATAATGTTTATTCCCCTGTATATTTTCATTGTTGTCCAGGCAATATGCAACAGGCGAAGAACTTGTTTTTTAACGTTAAAATAAATATAAAAAAGGCAGAAAGAATAAATAACGAGGGATGCACGTACTCTTAGGTCGACTCGGAATGTTTAACTGACATATAAAACTAAAACTGCTTAAATGGTCGAATAAATAGACAGTTTTAGTATATCGTTCCTGACTCTTACGTACGCAATACGCAATAGTATAGCATACTCTAAAAACGACCTGCTCGGACCGATTTATTTGTGCGTTACGTTTCCGATTGAACACCTCGCATGGTCTTGGTTAAATTTGCCAGAGTTGTAAATTTCGCGTTCTTATAACGCCACAATTCTCCTACAAAAATCAATGATAATTAAACGTTTCCGATTATTTTATTTCAAATTAAACCAAGCAGCAGCTACCTGGTCAACCGCGCTTTTCTGCGGGGTAGGGAAGCACGAGTGCGCCGAATTCGATCACGTAGCCTTCGTCAGTCGTCCTGTGGAAACGGCGCCTTTTATCAATGCTATCGCGGGAAGAAATCTATGACTATACTAATGCCCAGTGCACAGCAACAACTTCGGAGATTTTTTTAAGAGTGGTTCGTCCGTCGGCGATAAACTGCGCGAAGAGGCTTAGCGTTGAGCAGATCGCAGTGTTCGCGCACAATGCGAGCGGTGAACATTTTCACTGTGCACTCCTTCAGCTGCACGGCGATCTGACTCGACTGCAGTAGGGCCCGGAAAGAACTGCCAAGCTGAACACCACGCAATTTCACGTAGCACTGAACTTCGCAAACACCACGTCGCCCTTGCTTCGCCAGTCTAAACAACCGCCATCTTGAAACTGGTACTCTCGCTGCGCCCGAGATTTCTCGAGAGTTCCCGCAAAGCCCGCTAGATTGCAACGCAAAATTCCCAGCGTTTCGCGCGTACGTAATACGCCAGCCCTTCTACTGCGTTCTGGCACTCCCGACCCGCAATTTCCTTGCGTACGCAGGGCTTTAGCGTACGGTCCACTAAAACTGTCTAATGCATGTATCGTTCCTGCATACAGCACGTATTACTTGTTAACACTACAGTCATGTCTCGTTAATGGACGTCTCCGTTCCCCAAAAACAAATTGTCCATGGTGTGACTCGTCCATAATAATGAATCAGGGTCAAAAAGCATATATATTAACAAGCGAAACAACAGAGCTGCATGGTTTATTTAGTTCAAATGGGGCAAAATGTGGTTAATGCAAGGATGCGAGTGAGCTGGTTAAGATGTGAGTTTGAACTGACACTTTCGTGCCTGCTTTTG
This sequence comes from Ixodes ricinus, assembly GCA_037355805.1. Lineage (NCBI taxonomy): Eukaryota > Metazoa > Arthropoda > Arachnida > Ixodida > Ixodidae > Ixodes > Ixodes ricinus. The sequence goes on along the minus strand of JAZHYW010057594.1, from coordinate 1,553 downwards.
TGTACAGAGAATGCCACGTGTCAACACCTTGAAGTTCGCGTACTACCTGTATTTGCTGCTCGAGGTAAGCGACAGCTATTTCCAAGCAACGACGAGCTGCACGTCGAGTTACGATTGGTCTCTCGCCTTCTTCATCAGCTACTAATCAGCGCAAAGTTTTCGTCAAGCTTTTTTTTTTCGCTCAACTGTTTTTTGTTTTGTTTTCAGTTGAGCAGAACGTTTCGTCTTTTCACGTTTAGCACTCGCCATGGTCTCTGACCGCTTCCCCTTCTCGCCTGGTATCTTCTACTCTACCTTCCTAGTGACCAAAGAGCGTTCGGCCTTACCTTTCATGACAATGATAGGCTTGCGATCAAAGGGCGCTTTCGATGTGAACCACTTCAAGGACTAGAAGTCCCTCACCACCTCATAGCCATAGGTGAAAATAAATGTGTGGGTCAAGAGCAGGGGTGGCCAGCCTGACCCGGCCTAAGAGGCGCAAACAAAACCACGAAAATTCTAAGAGCTGCGGCGGGGAAGGGGGGGGGGACAAACTTTTGTTTAGGGCGACAAACGAAACTCGAACTACTTTCAATCTTTCCGAGTCAAAAGCAGTCTAACTGTACGTATAGCAGTAGGACAGGTAGTAGCACGATTCTCCCGATGTCATTTCTGCCGTCCCAAATGCATGCCCAGTGCCATTTCCCCCGAGCGTCAAGATCCCCGTTTTAGAAATCCCCGTCTCGCTTGTCCCGAGTGCCAATATCTCCGTGCCCAAATTCCCTCGTTATGCACCTGCGAGCAGTTCGGTTACGTGTTTTTCGGTGCATGAATATTGAGGCGCACGTAATATTTTATATACGGGGTCATTTGAATTTATCATTTTTCCTCGTTTATAACTAAAATTAGGAGTGTAATTTTTTACCTTCATTTTCATCTTCTGTACATTATTTTTAGGCACATGTTAATGAAGTCGTGCACCGCTGTTATTATTTTAAGATCAACGCGCACTGTTTTGTTTTTTTTCATGATTCTGTGTTAGTTCATTTCTCTAGAATATTGCTAATTAGAGGAGATTTATTTATACGTTTTTGCATGCACTTTCGTGAGAGCAACGTCCACTACTTATATTCCGCAATATCGCTGCACCAGCTTCAGGAACTCGTAAATGCTGAGCTCTCCATTGGACAGCACGCTCCTCGAGCTTCTTGTTGGCCTCCTCGTTTCGTCTCCCACTTCTTTTGACGCTTTCGGGCTTGGCCGCCGTTGAACACCTAGAGGAGGGCGACTCTGCTGCTGGCCTCGTTTCGCTTGATGTACTCCACGAACGTTAGCCCATAACATCACAAAAAATATTCGCCTAAAAGCTGCCAACCAAAAAAAAAAAAAAAAAAATACCCTCCAAAATTAGATTTGCAACTGATCTTCCTGATTGACCGCACAAGCTGGGTGTACATGCCTAGAACACAGAAAAAGCTACTCCAATATAAATCTGCGCATTCCAAACCGACAAAAAAAGGCGATTGTGAATACCTGTCTCTGCGCTGCTCTCAAGAAATTCTCTGACCATAAGG